>JAJSRW010001206.1:0-45403 GCA_022414725.1 Microglena sp. YARC | reverse complement strand
CTGCGAGTTGTTGGAGAAGTGGAATGTGGTTGACATTCTGATAACTTCTTCGCAGTTGGTCCAGTCCCAACTGTTCTGGTGACCTGTTCATGACCAGTATCTAATTTGGTCCAGGTAGTTGCTGTGGTCTAAGATCAGATAAGGCTTGAGCTGCCGTCCCCATCTATGGGCCATCAATATTCCTCATTCGTTGGTCCTGATCTGGATCACTGAGGAGTTCAATCTCTGCCGGCTCGTTGTAGGCTCAGGTTTGTCCCAAGTCTGTTGTTGGAGGGCTTGGAGTGGTTTCTGGATGGTCATGCTACTCTATCCCATGACGGTACACCTGGGGCTTGTTGTACCTCTGGATGGATGAGCCTCGGCATGTCATCAATCTAGATCAGTATCATCTTCAGCAAGAGTCTTCCAGATTGCTGCAGTGGAAAGGGGAAATGGTACTGGCAGATAGGGGGAGGATGGGTCCCCTTGGAGGTCTTGGTCATCTGCACTCTCCACGAATGAGTGGTTTGGGTACTGGCTCTATCTCAGATTCAGTGATGGGTTGCAGATGGGAGCCAGAAGTAGAGGGTGAAGTCCTGAGGTCTTGATTCTGCTCCACATGAGTGGGTGGGTACTGCCTCTATCTCGCAGGAGCAGCGTGGGGTGCAGAATGGATCAGAATAGAGGGGAAGTCATGGAGGGTCTTGGTTGCCTCCACATGAGTGGGTGGGTACTGCCCTATCTCAAATATCAGTGTGGGTGCAGACGTTGCAGAGTTGTAGATTGTGGTGGGGGCCTGTGCAGTTCCTGGAATCAGCTCTACTGGGCGGAGGTCTCATGAGTGGGTGGGTACTGTCCTGTCTCAGAGGCAGAGTGGTGAAGTTGATGAAGGCGGCGTGGTAACCACATGAATCGTAGGCGAATGGTAGGACATGGCCGCACAGGGATAGAGGGATTAACTGGAGTGGACTGGTGAAGTTTGGGTAAAGCGTAGAGTCACATGCTTTGGGCATGAGAGGAGCAGTTTGGTACATTAATGGTCTTGGAATGGAGAGTATGTTGGGTCTTTGGACAGGTGAACTTGGAGGTCCTGGGCTACAGGCTGGTGGCTGCAAGATGCTAAATAATGTTTGGGCATGTTTGCAGTCAGCAAGAAGTTACAGTTGTTCAGTTTTTGATGAATCACTAGTCTGCCATGGGCCCTTGATCTTGCCTTCCTATCTGCTTGCCAAAGAGGATATGGTGGAGAGTCTTGATCTAGCAGCTGCAAGCCTAATAGGCTGTGGGAGAGTCCTGAATGTCATGCAGATGGGAGATGTTAGCTGGTTGCATGAGAGTGTGCTGCAGTATCTATGATCAATTCTGTACCTGCAGTACTGCGCCTGGAAGACTGTCTCCATCTTTCTATAGTGCATGGTCATCATCAGGCACTGATTTGTCCAAAGAATGCTGTATTAGCCAGGGGGTTCAGGTGGCAAGGCAAAATGAAACAGACTTGCCTCGTGGTTGGTGTAGCAAAGCTTCATGGGCTGGGGGTTGTCTTCATCGCAGTGCCAAGGGACAAGCAGAATTTGTTCCTCAGGACTCACTGTCAGAGTTTGAGGTGGACTGATCACCATCAGCAACGTGGGCAGTGGGGTGGTCCCTGCTTGGGTATCCTTCTTAGACGCCTCCTATCTGTACTGGTCTTCTTGGGAGTCTTCTTTGTCGGTCAGGATCCTTGTCATCTCCTGATCTGTTTTCGGTCTTGGGAGGTGACTTAGATTCCAATGGTTCAGTCATCATTGAGTTCAGCGGCCTGAAAAGCTAAGGTCAGTGTCCTCACTGGTCTGCAGATCTCTGGAGCTAATGGCTATTCCCCCACAGTTCCAGCAGATCATCTTTTTTGTATGAGATAGGTCCTATCTCTGAAAATGGGGAGGCAACTTGCTGTTGAATGGCTTTTCCTGGCCCTGTAAGCTGCATCTGCCATCTTCAGTTCTCTCTTTCAGGTAGATGTGCAGGGTCAACTCTTGCTTTCACTATTTTTAAACCATTGAAGAGGGCATTTGGAAGCATAGCAAAGTGGTGACAGCTGTGGGGTTGAACTGAATTGATATACCCATCATATTCAGGGCGGGAGTTCAGTCCCTTCGACAATAAGCGTGTGAGAAGGTCTGGTAGATTCAAAAGATGTAGTGCCTTGGATCTTGGAATCTGAGAATACATATCAGCTGCCCCTAGAGATGTATGTCTGCAGGGATTCAGTGGAAGTCATACGTATGTCCATTATGGCAGTCAGGTGGGTATGCTCTACGCCTGCTGCCTTCCTCAGAGTACAGGGCATCCAGAAACCTGAAAAGCTCTAGTGGCATATCTGTGTTAGCATGAATGGCCTGCTGGATGGGATCTGATACATGATCTATGATGATCTTGAAGGCCTTGTTGTTCTTGCCCAGTGGAGATCCTGGTGGGGATCAACATGAGCCGGAACAGCTGATCAGCACCCGCAACAACAGGGTAAGTAAAGTCATCAGCAGGGTAACCATCAGAGTCGGCAGGCTCGCCAGCGACCACCGCCTGTTGGCAGTCGAAGGCAAATGGCAATGGTATCCCTATCTGATTTGAGGGCGAGAAGGATATTCTGCTGGCGCAGCGCCAGTTGTAGAAGGTTGTTACTGGTGAATATACGGAGGTGGCATGGTGAAAGGTCTTCTGTGTAGGAGTCTTGGCGTTGTAGGTCGGAGTGTTGGATAGGGGGAAGTTACGAGGGCGGGGCAGGGGAAGAGGGATGGAGTGTGTGTTGGGAATCGCGATCCAAAGGGATCCAGCGGATTACCGGGGGATTTTGAACGTTGCCAAGCACGGCAATGTTCGACGACAGAAGCTTCTCTTAAGCTGGGGTCGTAGACAAATTGATCGTCTGAGATCAATACAGCACTGTGTGGGTGGGTCGGTGAGGGCGTCGTCCTAATACTCACTTCATAGATTTTCGGTGACTTGTGGGTCCGCTCTTTTGCTTGCTCCAGTCGTAGGACGCAGTGGCAGATCCAAGGAGTCTTGGTAGGAGCGGCAGGCGGAGCAGCGGGAAGTAGGATCCGCACAGGGAGTCCAGGGTGCTTAGTTAAAACTCGGGCCTTCGACAAGTCAGAGGGAACTGAATCCGAAGCGGAAATCAGCGGCTGTTCTTGTTAGCGTCTAAAGATGGCGCACATAACCTGTGAATATAAGATTGTTACAACGCATAGGCTCGATAGAGGAGAAGATGCTATTAAGCGCAACAGGCGCAATCATATAGAATATGGAGATGTGTACTGCAGGGGTACTGCAGTCACGTGCAGGCCACAGCTAGCCTGTGGCCTGGCGCAGGCAACACGGTACCAGGAGGGAAAGGTACCGGTGTGCATTATGCCGACTCAGAGACTGATATATAAATCAGTCATAACATCCCCCCCAATTCAAGGTATTCTTGAGCTCAAGAATTCCTGGAATTAAACTGAGGGGCATTAAGAAAATTAAAATATTAAAAACTAGGGGAGACTTTGGTAATTTCTAGTAGCTGAACAGGGAGAAATCACTTTAGCAGGGTCTTCAAAGAAGTGGTCCAGTCTTCTGGGGTAGCTGGCTAGGTAAGTGGCACTGCATGTAGGCTGCAGGCTAAGTAGCAGAAAGGCTGCTGAGAATGTGCAAGGAAACTGCAGGTAAGCTGCAGGCTAGGTAGCAGAGAGGCTGCTGAGAAGGTGTAAGGAAACTGCAGGTAGGCTGCAGGCTAAAGCAGATAGGCTACTATGGGGCTGGACTGAAGTACTTACTGCAGGGGGCTGCAGATAGGCTGTTGGGAAGCTGGGGAAGGAAAGTCCAGGCTTGGCGAAGGCTTGTGAAGATATCCTTGGCTACGAGAAGGTGCATGATTCGAGACTAGAGGATTTGTCTTTAGACATGATGTCTGGACTAGTCCCCCCATAATTTGGGTGAGCTACATTAGGTAGATCCTAAATTAAAGCATAGACATCAAGAAGAGACTAGAGGAATTCTAAATTCAGAAGGGTGCGGCCAGTGGAAGTACATGGGGCAGTACAGTAGGCAGGTAATCTAAAAAAAAATCTAGAGTGTTCAAGTCTATTCTAGCAGATGAAGAGCAATGTTTGTAACTGAATTAAGTGCCTGCTTTGCTGGGGAAGCCATCAAGGTCAAGTTGCTGGCAGATCTGGGCAAAGAACTGGTCAAATGACTTGGGAGCTAGGCTGGGGGGGGTAAGAATGTTGATAAAGCAAAAAAAGATCTAATAAATGAAAGTCCATGGGCTCCAGTGTTCATGCTGAGGTGGTTGACACATAGCACATGCCTCCAGGTATGGGCACAGCTCCTCGGGGTCCCATGATCATCTTAGGTCTGAATGAGAGTGTTGTGGCATGTGCATTGACCATGGCAGCTTTGGATACAAATGGCCCACTGTAGAGTGGGGTCTGGCTGTGGTAGAAACAGTGGGGTAGGCTTTGCACCATTTGCTGGAGTCAGCTATTGTGCTGTGATGATAGGGCTGTATGGCGATCAGATGGCTCTTGTGCATTGACCTGTGTGGGAAACTGTTCCTGTTCAGAAGCCAGCAGGGTGGGGAACTGCTGGGTGAATGCTGTGATGAAGCTTGGACAGTGGAGGCCTGGGCTTGATGTTGAAAGCTGGTGAATCAGGCCTGCTATTCAGGTGGATGTAGGGTGCATCCAATCGTGTTGAGACTAAGGCTGGAGTTGTTGGAGAAGTGATGTGGTTGACATTCTGATTAACTTCTTCCAGTGGTAGTCCAATGTCTGGTGACCTGTTGACCAGTATCAATTGGTCCCAGGTAGTTGCTGTGTCTAAGATCAGATGGCTTGAGTGGCCGTCCCATCTATGGGGCCCATCATATTCCTCATCGTTGGTCTGATCTGATCACTGAGGAGTTCCATCTCTGCTCTGGCTCGTTTGTAGGCTCAGGTTGTCCAGGCTGTTGTTGGAGGCTGGAGTGGTTTCTGGATGGTCATCTACTCCTAGTCCAGGTCATCCTGGGCATTGTGTACCTCTGGATGGATGAGCTCTGGCATGTCATCACTGTCAGTATCATCAGCAGAGTCTTCCAGATTGCCTGCAGTGGAAGGGAATGTACTGGCAGATAGGGGGAGGATGGTCCTGAGGTCTTGGTCTGCCTCCACAAATGAGTGGGTGGGTACTGCCCTATCTCAGATTCAGTGTGGGGTGCAGATGGAGCAGAAGTAGAGGGGAAAGTCCTGGAGTCTTTGATCTGCCTCCACATGAGTGGGTGGGTACTGCCCTATCTCAGGAGCAGCGTGGGGTGCAGATGGATCAGAAGTAGATGGGAAGTCATGGAGGTCTTGGTTTGCCTCCACATGAGTGGGTGGGTACTGCCCTATCTCAAAATCAGTGTGGGGTGCAGACGTTGCAGAGGTAGAGGGGGGGGCCTGGCAGTCTTGATCAGCTCTACTGGGGGAGGTCTCATGAGTGGGTGGGGTACTGTCCTGTCTCAGAGGCAGTGTGAGTTGATGGAGGCGTGGTAACCATCATGATGTAGGCAATGGTAGGGCCCACAGGGATAGAGGGATTACTGGCAGTGACTGGTGAAGTTTGGGTAAGGTAGAGTCCATGCCTTTTGGGGCATGAGAGGAGCAGTTTGGTACCAAATGGTCTTGGAATGGAGAGTATGGCTTGGGTCTTGGACAGGTGAACTTGGAGGTCTGGGCACAGGCTGGTGGCTGCATGAATGCTAATAATGTTGGGCATGTTGCAGTCAGCAAGAAGTACATTGTTCAGGATGATCAGAGTCCTGCCATGGCCCTTGATCTTGGCCTTCCCTATCTGCTTGCAGAGGATAGGTGGAGAGTCTTGATCTGCCAGCTGCAGCCTAATAGGCTGTGGGAGGTCCTGAATGTCATGCAGATGGGAGATGTTACTGGTTGCATGAGAGTGTGCTGCAGTATCTATGATCCATTCTGTCTGCAGTACTGCCTGGAAAACTTCTCCATCTTCTATAGTGCATTCATCATCAGCACTTATTTGTCCAAAGAATGCTGTATTAGCCAGGGGGTCAGGTGGCAAGGCAAATGAAACAGACTTGCCTCTGGTTGGTGTAGCAAAGCTCATGGGCTGGGGGTTGTCTTCATCCAGTGCCAGGGACAGGAAGTTGTGTTCCTCACCCTCACTGTTCAGAGTTTGAGGTGGACTGATCACCATCAGCAACGTGGGCATGGCGTCCCCTGCTTGGGTATCTTCTTAGACGCCTCCTATCTGTACTGGTCTTCTTGGGAGTCTTCTTGTCGTCAGGATCCTTGTCATCTCCTGATCTGTTCTTGGGAGGTGACTTAGATCCATGGTCAGCATCATCTGAGTCAGCTGGCCTGAAAGCTAGGTCAGTGTCCTCACTGGTGCAGTCTCTGGAGCTATGGCCTATTCCCCCACAGTTCCAGCAGATCATCTTTTTGTATGAGAATAGTCCTATCTCTGAATGGGAGGAACTTGCTGTTGAATGGCTTCCTGGCCCTGTAAGCTGCAGCTGCCATCTCAGCCTCTTCAGGAGATGGTGCAGGGTCAATTTGCTTCACTTAACACCAGTTGAAGAGGGCACTTTGGAGCATAGCAAAGGTGGTGACAGCTGTGGGGTTGAACTGATTGATATACCCATCATATTCAGGGCGGGAGTTCAGTCCCTTGACAATAAGGTTGAGAAAGGTGCTGGTAGAAACGATGTGAGTGCCTTGGATCTTGGGAATCTGAGAATACATATCAGCTGCCCTAGAGATGTATGTCTGCAGGGATTCAGTGGAAGTCATACGTATTCCCATTATGGCAGTCAGGGTGGTATGCTCTAGCCTGCTGCCTTCCTCAGAGTACAGGGCATCCAGAAACCTGAAAGCTCTAGTGGCCATATCTGTGTTAGCATGAATGGCCTGCTGGATGGGATCTGATACATGATCTATGATGATCTTGAAGGCCTTGTTGTTCTTCCAGGTGGAGATCCTGGTGGGGACACCATGAGCCGGAACAGCTGGATCAGCACCCGCAACAACAGGGTAAGTAAAGTCATCAGCAGGGTAACCATCAGAGTCGGCAGGCTCGCCAGCGACCACCGCCTGTTGGCAGTCGAAGGCAATGGCAATGGTATCCCTATCTGATTTGAGGGCGAGAAGGATATTCTGCCCTGGGCTCAGCGCCAGTTGTAGAGGTTGTTACCGGTGAATATACGTGGAGGTGCATGGGGGTGAGGTCTTCTGTGTAGGAGTCTTGGCGTTGTAGGTCGGAAGTGTTGGGATAGGGGGAGTGAACGAGGGCGGGGCAGGGAAGAGGGGATGGAGTGTGTGTGGGAATCGGCGATCCAAAGGGATCCAGCGGATTACCGGGGGTTGACGTTGCCAAAGCGGCAATGTTTCGACGACAGAAGCTTCTCTTAAGCTGGGGTCGTAGACAAATTGATCGTCTGAGATCAATACAGCACTGTGTGGGTTCTCGGTGAGGGCGTCGTCCTATACTCACTTCATAGATTTCGGTGACTTGTGGTCGCTCTTGCTTGCTCCAGTCGTAGGACGCAGTGGCAGATCCAAGGAGTCTTGGTAGGAAGCGGCAGGCGGAGCAGCGGGAAGTAGGATCCGCACAAGGAGTCCAGGTGCTTAGTTAAAACTCGGGCCTTCGACAAGTCAGAGGGGAACTGAATCCGAACGCGGAAATCAGCGGCTGTTCTTCGTTAGCGTCTAAAGATGGCGCACATAACCTGTGAATATAAGATTGTTACAACGGCATAGGCTCGATAGAGGAGAAGATGCTATTAAGCGCAACAGGCGCAATCATATAGAATAGAGATGTGTACTGCAGGGTACTGCAGTCACGTGCAGGCCACAGCTAGCCTGTGGCCTGGCGGCAGGCAACACGGTACCAGGAGGGAAAGGTACCGGTGTGCATTATGCCGACTCAGAGACTGATATATAAATCAGTCAATAACATCATTGGCTTCTGATCAGATGCCAATGATGCACTTGTGTCCTAGTAGTTCACGCTGACAATAATGCATGTCCCGGGACATGATGTCATGATGCCATCATCCTCACGATTTGTCGGAGACCAGGTCATCAAGTGTTTCTTCCGATTAGCCCTTCCTGGAAATCTAGAGTCCATCTCGATTATCTGAGGTTGGGAAGTCTATTTAGCCACGATGGCTACCCCTGGACAGGAGCATGCATACAGGGTGATCGTCGTGAGGGTGATGGTTACGTTATCATCAGGATGTGGCCATCAGCTCACCGATGCCGAAGACAGAAGGGAGGCGGCATCAGCAGCGTGCAGACGTGGTACTCAAAGTCTTGTAATAGGTGTTTTCAAAAGTATCAGTCGCTTCCGAAATAAAGTAACCTATGGAGCCTGTCTACATATTTCGTCACCCACACTGTGCCATTCTGGGAGTTTGGGGTCCAAACTTACAGCGCTAGGTAAAACCTTTCTCTAATAACCGAGCCAAGTCCAGTGGTGACGTTTTCCCGGGTGATCTATTGCGAAGCTCCAAACCTATTTTCACACTTAAGCGCTTTCCGGACCTCCGCAGCGTGTTTGGGCATGGAGGGATACAGATGTTTCTCACATGGTGGGTATACTAGACTCATCTTGCATGCACATGTGGCACCCATTCAAATTTGAACTGACTATTGAGGATGGAGCTCCATGCAATGGGTCAAGTAGTGCTCATGTAGGGGCCTACATGCTGGGGTCCATACCCATTTAGGTTAATGTGTGTGCCCACGACACACACCAACATCAGAGTAGCACAACATGCTTACCAGTCTGACCCCCCAAGTACATCTATGGAGGCAACAATACATTTGGGGCTGGTGTGCCTTGTGTAATATAGGGTACTTCTGACATGCCTCAACACCCGTGTTAATTTGACAATCCAAAGGGGGGAAATGGAGGAACTGGTTTACAGCTCCCTAGTCATTGCTTCACAACACATGATGATTGATGACGCATGCATAATATAAGCCATCATTTGTGTTATATCCACAAATGTCACCCAAGTGGTTTAGGAGGGTGGTTGACATGTGGCAATTTTTAAAAGATGACTAATACTTTTGAACAAGCCTAGAAACATAATCTCGTGCGACACGATGTAGTCGCGTAGATGACTATCTTTTCAGCGGATGGTACGTAATTTCAAATACTCATTTTGTCATGAGGGTGATGATTGCGTCATTATCAGTATTTAGCCATTAGCTCACTGATGCCGAAGAAGGGGGGAGCGGGGCGGGCATGAGCCGCGTGCAGACGTGGTTGTCGAAGCTGTCGGAAACAACATCTCGGCATGCTACACGCTGTAGCGGACTGTGTTGTCATCGGGTGCGCTGGGCATCGCGCTGGCCAAGATTCGGCGCCAGGTTGGCACTTTCCTACTACATTGATCTCCGACTAGCTACCGGCCTGCTACCGGTTGTGGAACATCGATTGAGCTTCACTAGCGCTTCATGCCCCCCCCCATGCCCCCCCCCCCCCCCCCCCGTGTTATTACTTATAATCGTTGGCTCCCTGGTGGGAAGGAGGATAAACGTTATCTAGTGATTTAGCCACTTAATGCTAGCATTCAAGTAAGCTTCGGTCGCATCTGATTCATTGCCCGCGTTCCTCTCGAACGTTATTTTATAATAATTATTAGGGCGTCACATACCCATCGCCGAACAATCTTTACACTTCCCTCTGCACTTCCTCAATTATAACTCCCCACCCACCCCAAACCAACCCACCGCCTTGTCGATTCCTCTTCGAATTCCGTCCACGATCCACATGCAGTCCCAATAACCCCTCCTACTTATCCCTCGCGCAACCTGCTGCTGGAAATTAGTTCACCCCCCCCTGCCGGAACGCAATATATAACCTGGCCCAGCCGACGCGGCCCTTCAGCCAACCGTAGATCTTCCCTATCAACGGACCTCCATCCGACATCTGACAACCAGAGCTACTCCTCCTACCACTCCCACTCCCACAACATGCTCTCGGAAACAACAACTGCGGTCAAGCTGTTGCAAGGCATCGATTCACGGCCATCCATCATGTCACCCAACACCATTTTCAATCTCCTTCTTGTGGCGCTCCACGCCATCGCTCTTCCCACCGGTAAGAATTCTTGCCCTATCTTGCGTCGAGTCCGTACGTTCTGTCACTTTTCGGCTGTCCCATTCCCCGAAATATGACCTTCGCTAATCAGCCTTGGTACTCCTTGATTACACGCTGGTTAACTGTTGAGGCTGCACGTCATTTCACTGTAGAGCGCAGACATGATTGTGATCAAAATATGTCCCCGTCTTATCGAATCAGCCCCATCTTCACGATCTCCCTCCTCCCTGTCCGCGCCATTTTTCCGACTCACCAACTCACCATCACACACATCCCCTCACCCCCTCACCACCACACCTCACCCCCTCACCATCTCGACTCCTCACCACCCCCACCTCACCAACTGGCAGCCTGACTAACCTACCTCCTCATCATCACCCCCACCTCACTCGTTCTAACTCTCCTCCTCCCCCCTTCCCCCCACCCCCCCACCTCACCTCCTTACTACCCCCATCCCACCACCCTGGCCACCTGACTACCTCACCTCCTCATCACCCCCACCTCACTACCCCCACGTGTCCCCCACCTCCCCAACCCCCACCTCACCCCACCTCACCACGCACACCCCACCTCACCCCACCCACCTCTCACCCACCTCACTAGCCCCACCCCACCCTCCTCATCACCACCCCCACCTCACCACCCTCACCTCACCACACCCACCTCACCACACCACCGCACCACACCTCACCACTCCCACCTCGCCCCACCTCACCACCCTCCCCTCACCAGCCGCACCTCACCCCATCTCATCAAACCCACCTCACCAAGCCCACTTTCCCAACCCCACCTCACCAACCTCACGTCACCACCCTCACCTCACGACCCCACCTCAACACCACCACCTCAACACCCTCACCTCACCAGCCCCACCTCACCCCACCTCATCAAACCCACCTCACCAAGCCCACTTTCCCAACCCCACCTCACCACCCCCACGTCACCACCCCCACCTCGCCCCACCTCATCCCACTCATCAACCCACCTCACCGAGCCCACTTCCCCAACCCCACCTCACCAACCTCACCTCACCACCCCCACCTCGCCCCACCTCACCACCCTCACCTCACGACCCCACCTCAACACCCCCACGTCACCACTCCCACCTCGCCCCACCTCATCCCACCTCACCCCCCACCTCGCCCCACCTCACCACCCTCACCTCACAACACCCACCTCGCCCCACCTCACCACCCTCACCTCACGACCACCTCAACACCCCCACGTCACCACCCCCACCTCGCCCCACCTCATCCCACCTCACCCCCCCACCTCGCCCCACCTCACCACCCTCACCTCACAACACCCACCTCGCCCCACTCACCACCCTCACCTCACCACCCCACCTCACCACCCCACCTCACCACCCACATGATGACGCAGCTTATGTCAAGGCAGACCAATCCCTCCTGATCAGGAATGGGGCTGGACACGCTTCCATCTGGTCCAGAGAGCTAGCTGCAATGCCTGTGAAGCACGGCTTGCCTTCTACAAAGGCCACTGTGCCCTCCAACAACCGCGCCCTGCTTCAGGCTGCTACGAAGAAGAAAGCCAGCAAGAAAGCCAGCAAGAAGGCCAACAACCGCGCCCTGCTTCAGGGAGCAACCAAGAAGAAAGCCACCAAAGAGTCCACATTGCCTTCCAACAAGCGCGCCCTGCTTCAGGGTGATACCAAGGAGAAGGCCAGCAGGAGGTAGGGGGGAGCCAGTGCCCACTTAAGTTAGCCCCCACTCACCTAAACTCTGAACCCACCTAGAGCCTAAACCCTTAACCCTAAAAACACCCAAACCCTACACATTTGAACCGAAACCTTAGCCCTAACCCAGCCCTAATCCCTGAACCCCCCAAACCCCCTAAACTTAAGTGGGGGCTACCTTCCCCCCACCCTAACAGGAAGGACAAGTATTTTGTATGATATCATATGATATCATACAAGCATTAAGTCAACATCATATGGTATTATACAAGCCTTTGATCAACATCAAATTGGTCCCAACCAGTAGGAAGGTCAAGAAAGGCCCCCCTCCTGCTGCCATCATAGAAGAATTCAGCAACTGCCCTGAGTCACCCGCCCCACCACTCGCACACACATCTCATAGGCACTGTACTCCCCCCCCTCCCCCCTTAACTCCCCCTCCACCCACCCACCCCCAACAGGAAGGCCAAGAAAAGCCTCCCTCCTGCTGCCACCATAGAAGAAAACAGTAACTGCCCCGAGTCAGTTCTCCTTCTTCTCAACATCACCAACCAAACAGCGAGAGCTCCACAGCGCCGCGCCCCTCACCTGGAGCAAGTCACCACCCACCCGCCCCCACCCCACACACACATGTCATAGGAACTGCCCCCCCCCCCCCCCCCCACACACACACACCACACACACACACACACACACACACACACACACACACACACCTCCCCCCTTGCACCCCACTCCAACAGGAAGGCCAAGAAAAGCCCCCTTCCTGCTGCCACCATAGAAGAAAACAGCAACTGCCCCGAGTCAGATCTCGTTCTTCTCAACATCACCAACCAACAGCGCGAGCTCCACAGCGCCGCGCCCCTCACCTGGAGCAAGTCACCCACGCACCCGCCCCCACCCCACACACAGATGTCACAGTCACTGTCCTACCCCCCCCCCCCCCCCCATCCTTCCCACACACACTGCCCCTGAACTCCCCCCCACACACACACCCCAACAGGAAGGCCAAGAAAAGCCCCCCTCCTACTGCCACCATAGAAGAAAACAGCAACTGCCCGAGTCAGTTTTCGTTCTTCTCAACATCACCAACCAACAGCGCAAGCTCCACAGCGCCGTGCCCCTCACTTGGAGCAACGAGCTGGCTGCTCTCCAGCACCCCCAACCTCACCCCCACCGCACTACCCCCACCTCACCCACCCTCACCTCTCCAGCACCCCCCACCCCCTCCCACCCCAACAGGAAGGCCAAGAAAAGCCCCCCTCCTGCTGCCACCATCGAAGAAATCAGCAACTGCCCTGAGTCACCTGCCCACACACACACACACATGTCATAGGCACTGCCCACCACCACCACACCACCACCACCACCACCACACCACACCCCTCCCCCCTCCCACCCAACCCCAACAGGAAGGCCAAGAAAAGCCCCCCTCCTGCTGCCACCATAGAAGAAAACAGCAACTGCCCCGAGTCAGTTATCGTTCTTCTCAACATCACCAACCAGCAGCGCGAGCTCCACAGCGCCGCGCCCCTGACCTGGAGCAACGAGCTGGCTGCGGCTGCTAAGGAGTGGGCTGAGCTGCTGGCAGTGGACAAGTGCACCCGGCCTCTGGAGTACTCCGAGGGTCCTTACGGCGAGAACGTGTTCCAGCAGAGGATGATCAGCCAGGAGGGGTTCCCGGAATGGCCCCTGCCCTGCGGTTTGGGCCTGGACTCGTGGTGAGTCACTGCAAATTTTAGGCGTCTTTGCTAGGTCGGGTCGGGTTTTATCAGCCAGGAGGAGTTCCCTGAATGGCCCCTGCCCTGCGGTTTGGGCCTGGACTCGTGGTGAGTCACTGTATGTATGTAACAGTCCAGGGGCAGGCCAAATGAGACACAGCAAATTTAGGGGGTCTTCGCTAGGTTGGGTCGGTTTTGAGCAGACACGTGCTGAGTACCCTGAGTGGCCCCTGCCCTGCTGCTGCAAATGTGGTGAGTCCCTGCAAATTTAGGGGGTCTCGGGCAGGTCTTTCGACTCCCCCTTCGGTCGCTCTTGGTGTTGCAGGTCGTCGTCAACCGCGATGGTAGCTTGTCCAGTTGAGGTAGGAGACCGCTCCCCACCCGCGTACGATAGGCTCCCTTAACACCATGCCCCACCAGGCGTTATCATTACCTTTTATACGGCAGGTCTTCAGCACCCTTTTCTGCAACCCTGCGGCACTTCTTTTAACCAGAAGGCACTCTTATAAGCCAAACATAAGGGTGCCAAGCCCCCCCAATTTTTGATTTTTTCTCTTTGAGGTAGTGCTAGGTTGGGTTGTGTATGAGCAGCTAAGTGCTGCCTGCCCTGAGTGGCCCCTGCCCTGCGGTTTAGGCCTGGACATGTGGTTAGTCACTGCAAATTTAGGAATTTAGGGGGTCTTTGCTAGGTTGGGTCGGGTTTGAGCAGACGAGGAAGGAGTTCCCTGAATGACCCCTGCCCTGCGAATTGGGCCTGGACAAGTGGTGAGCAGAAGGGAGGGGTGACACGAGAGGGGGGGCCTACGATTTCGACCCGGACCCGGTATCAGAGGGTTTAATTATAATTTTATAATCCCCTGATGGTGAGTCACAGCAAATTTAGGTGGTCTTTGCTAGGTTGGGTTGGGTTTGAGCAGAGAAGTGCTGACTGCCCTGAATGGCCTCTGCCCTGCAGTTTGGGCCTGGATGTGTGGTAAGTAAGTCACTGCAAATTTAGGGGGTCTTTCCAAGGTTGGTTCGGGTTTGAGAAGACAAGTGCTGAGTTCCCTGAGTGACCCCTGCCCTGTGGTTTGGGCCTGGACATGTGTTGAGCACTTTGTTGTGTGTGGTGTGTCGCAAATTGAGCGACTCAGTGCGACCCCAATGTAATCCTCTGCCCCCCGAACCCCCGGGGCTCCGAGCTTCACACTCCGCCCTATACCGTGCTATGCCACAATTCTGAGATCAGGCTTGCATCGTAACTTTTGCTTCACAACTGGACCTACAGAAACTGAAGGAAATAAGTGCTTGAAGCCTCATAGTCTCCCCCCAACCTCCACGTCTATCCTCCCCCAACTTGCCCATCTGTCCACCCACCCATCCACCCACCCCCTCACCCACCCCACCCCTCCCACCCCACCACCCCAGTACCCCAGTACCCCACCCCCAACCCACCCACCCACCCAAGCAACACTAGTCTCCCCCCAACCTCCACATCTATCCTCCCCCAACTTGCCCACCTGTCCATCCACCCTTCCACCCACCTCGCCCCGCCCCACCCCACCCCACCCAGGTTTTCAGAGCGTTCCGAGTACCAATTCACCGACCAGCCATACACTGACAATGCTGAGGAGATAAGCTCACTTCGCCACTTCACCCAGTCAGAGTGGAATTCCACCACCCAGATGGGATGCTATGCCAGCCGCGACACTTACACGTCAGACAGCGGCTCCCATGTCGCGTGCATGGTATTGGTCTGCCTGTATGACCCCGCTGGCAATATCGATGGCGACGAGGGCTTTGGTACCAACGTGTTCCCCGCTACGGAACATCTTGGATCTGGCGTCGATGAGGCGGTTACTGACATTGAAGTCGATATCGAAATCACTGCCGTTGATACCGAGGTTACTGATGAAGTCGATACCGAGGTTACAGAAGTTGATACCGAGGTTACTGAAGTCGATATCGAAGTCACTGACGTTGATATCGAAGTCGATGACGTTGATGTCGAGGTGACTGAAGTTGATACCGAGGACACTGAGGGCAAGGATGACCTACCATCACTTCCACCTCCCTTCTCCACCTCCTCCCTCTACCCTCCCCTGCAAATGGCCCAGTTTGGGTCCAACTACCCTGAGGGTGACATCCAAGTACTGGAGTCCCATAATGCCCACAGGTAATTTTAATTTTAATTTTGAATGTTACATGGTTTTTCAGCCAACTCTGGGCTGCTCACAATCTTCCAAGTCCAAGTCCACCAGTGCAATACCCACGAAAAACAGGGAGCATACTAAACAGAACGCCCGCAGGTAAAGAAGGGTCTGCTATGCAAATATATGTCCCCCCCCCCCCTTCCCCCCCCCCCCCCCCCCCCCCCCCCCCCCCCATTCACACACACACACATAAAAAAAAAAAAAAAAAAAACATCCCCCTCACCCTAACCCTCACCCTCACCCACCCTCACCCTCACCCCACACCCTCACCCTCACCCACACCCTCATCCACCCCACCCCACCCTCACCCACACCTTCACCCTCACCCTCACACCCACGCCCACCAGGAGAGCACACGGAGTCCCTGACATGATATGGCATAACGGCCTGGCAGCAAGCTCGAGACAGTGGGCAGAGTCGCTTATCATCAACTGTGATGCCCCCTTGTTGCCCTCACCCTCATACTCACCCTCACCCTCACCTCACCCTCACCCTCACCCTCACCCTCATCCTCACCCTCACCCTCACCCTCACCTCACCCACACCTCACCCTCACTCCCACCCTCACCCTCACTCCCACCCCTCACCCTCACCCTCACCCTCACGCCCACGCCCACCAGGAGAGCACACGGAGTCCCGGATATGATATGGGATAACCGCCTGGTAACAAGCTCGAGGCAGTGGGCAGAGTCGCTCATCATCGACTGCGACGCTCCCTTGCTGCACTCATACACCCCTGGACTAGGTGAGAATATTTTCCAAGAAGTCAGTTACCAGATGAGCCCCGCTGAGCCTTCCACCTGGCCTCATCAATGTAACACTGGATCTGACCACTGGTACGACGAAATCAGCCTGTACAAGTATACCGCGACCCCTTTCACCGATAATGACGTCCAATTCATGGCTATCGGCCACTTCACCCAGATGATCTGGAAGAACACCAAGCGCATGGGGTGCTACCAGGCCCGAAAGTTCTACAAGGACGTTGAACCATGGTATGCTACTTGCTCTATTTTGGTGTGCCAGTACGACCCCCCTGGAAATTGGATGGGGGACAGTCAGTGGCTCCAAAATGTATTGCCACTCCAATAAGCTTGTTGTTGGACCGGCTTCGTGAAATGTTTCACAGCTTCCACTCAAATATGCTTGTTATTGGACTAGCTTCATGAAATGTTTCACGCCTTCCACTTCAATCAGCTTGTTGTTGGACCAGCTTCATGAAATGTTTCACGGCTTCCAATGCAATCAGCTTGTTGTTGGACCAGCTTCTTGAAACGTTTCACGGCTTCCACTGCAGTGAGCTTGTTGTAACACTGCTCGACAGCTGCTACTGGGAGTGCAAGACTAGCTGGGAACACATGAGCCTTGGTATGCTCCTGCTCTCATGCTACCTGCTCCCAGTGTGTGCCAGAATGACCTCCCCGGGAATTGGATGGGGGATAAAAAAATGGTAATGATAACGCCTGGTGGGGCGTGATGTTAAGGGAGCCCGTCGTACGCGGGTGGGGAGCGGTCTCCTACCTCAATTGGACAATCTACCATCGCCGTTGACGACGACCCGCAACGCCAATGCAAGAGCGACCGAAGGGGGAGTCGAACCCCCGACTCTTCATTCTTTAGAGATCAGGTCTACCACTAGACCTGGATGGGGGATAGTCAGTGGCGACCAACTGTGTTGCCACTTCAAGCAGCTTGTTGTTGGACCAGCTTCCTGTGACCTACTGGACTCCAACTGTGCCCGCGGCTTGACGGAGTCAAGGAAACATCACGAAATATCACGAAAGAAAAAACTTGTATGAGGATGAGAGGCAGTACGTGGCTCCAAAATGTGTTGCCACTTCAATAAGCTTGTTGTTGGACCACTGCTCGGCTGTTGCCTCTGGGTGCTCAGAATTAGCTGGGTACTCATGTGCCTTGGTTAGGCTACTTGCTCTATTTTGGTGTGCCAGTACGACCCCCCCGGAAAGTGGATGGGGGACAGTCAGTGGCTCCAAACTGTGTTGCCACTTCAATGAGCTTGTTGTTGGACCAGCTTACTGTGACCTACTGGACTCCAAACCCCGACTCTTCATCCTCAAGCGATCTGGCCTACCACTAGACCATTGTATATCACTGAAAGGGGCTTTCCCACCAATAAATATATCACTGAAGAAGTGAAGTCAGCAGGGACTTTCCTAACCTGCAAAACAGGAATTGCAGTTAACCCCTGACAATCCCTGATCTGAGCTATCTCAGCTCAGCTCATCTGGTCTCATGATTGACGTCTTCAAGGATCTTGCATCTTGGCTGCTGAAAGCCCTGACAAGCCCTGAGCTATCTCAGCTCAGCTCAGCTTGTCTCATGATTGATGCCTTCAAGGATCTTGCATATTGGCTGCTGAAAGCCCTGACAAGCCCTGAGCTATCTAAGCTCAGCTCAGCTTGTCTCATGCTTGATGTGTTCAAGGAATTGCATCTTGGGTGATGCAAGCCCTGACGAGTCCTGAGCTACCTCATTTCAGCTCAGCACAGCTTGTCTCATGATTGATGTCTTCAAGGACTTGCATTCAGGGTGCTGAAATCCCTGACAAGCCCTGAGCTATCTCAGCTCGGCTCAGCTTGCCTCATGCTTGATGTCTTCAAGGAATTGCATATTGGGTGATGCAAGCCCTGACAAGCCCTGAGCTGAGCTATCTTAGCTCGGCTTGTCTCATGATTCATGTCTTCGAGGACTTGCATCTTGGATGATACAAGCCCTGAGCTATCTCAGCTCAGCTTGTCTCATGCTTGATTTCTTCAAGGATCTTGCATGCTGCGTGGTGCAAGCCCTGACAAGCCCTGAGATATCTCAGCTCAGCTCAGCTTGTGTCATGATTCATGTCTTCAAGGACTTGCATCTTTGATGATACAAGCCCTGAGCTATCTCAGCTCAGCTCAGCTTGACTCATGCTTGATTTCTTCAAGAATCTTGCATGTTGGGTGGTGCAAGCCCTGACAAGCCCTGGGCTATCTCAGCTCAGCTCAGCTTGTGTCATGATTCATGTCTTCAAGGATCTTGCATCTTGGCTGCTGAAAGCCCTGACAAGCCCTGACAAACCCTGAGCTATCTCAGCTCAGCTCAGCTTGTCTCATGCTTGATACCTTCAAGGATCTTGCATCTTTGTTGATACAAGCCCTGACAAGCCCTGAGATATCTCAGCTCAGCTCAGCTTGTGTCATGATTCATGTCTTCAAGGACTTGCATCTTTGATGATACAAGCCCTGAGCTATCTCAGCTCAGCTCAGCTTGTCTCATGCTTGATTTCTTCAAGGATCTTGCATATTGGGTGGTGCAAGCCCTGACAAGCCCTGGACTATCTCAGCTCAGCTCAGCTTGTGTCATGATTCATGTCTTAAGGGACTTGCATCTTGGATGACACATGCCCTGAGCTATCTCAGCTCAGCTCAGCTCAGCTTGTCTCGTGCTAGATGTCTTCAAGTACTTGCACCTTGGGTGATGAAAGCATCTTCCAACTTGTGTTTCCAACCATAGTACCACATTTTGTCATTTTGGGTTGCGCTTATGACTCAACTTCAAAACAGAAATCTGCCCGCTGGGCCGAGAGGGGGTCTACAGAATTGCATCAATCGCTCAGTCGGGCTCCAAAACCTTGCGCGCTAGAGTGCAATAGCGCGCGACATGTAGTACCCTGTTTCCAGCTTGTGCTTATCATTTTCGTTTCCAACTTGTGTTTCCAAATTGTGTGAACTTGCATCTTCTCAGCATGATTCAGTTTGTACATTCTGGACTTCAGGGGTACCTCTGTGGAATCCCTACTGTACTTCATACTGCCGGACTTGTACGTTATCCATAGCATCTAGTACAACTCGTTCCTTGCAGCTCGTGTATTGCATCCCTCGCCTACCTTTGTCGTTTCATATTTAGGTTTACACTATAGTTTGCACTTCGTGGCACTATGGGTTGCACTTCCTAAGCGCATCTTTGAGTTCATGCTTCAGTATATTATCAAGCCTACCTTTGTCGATTTATTCTTCGGTTTGCACTATGGTTACAAAGCATATGCTCGAGTTCATACTTCAGTACATTACCAAGCCTACCTTTGTCCATTCATACTTCGGTTTGCACTATGGTCCGTAAGCGTATGTTTGAGTTCACACTTCAGTATGTTTTCAAGCCTACCGTTGTTGTTTCATATTTCGGTTCGCACTATGGTTCGTAAGCGTATGCTTGAGTTCACACTTCAGTATATTTTCAAGCCTACCTTTGTCATTTCATATTTCGGTTCGCACTATGGTTCTTAAGCGTATGTTTGAGTTCACACTTCAGTATGTATATTACCAAGCCTACCTTGGTCGTTTCATATTTCGGTTCGCACTATGGTTCGTAAGCGTATGCTTGCGTTCACACTTCAGTATATTACCAAGCCCACCTTTGTCGTTTCATATTTCGGTTCGCACTATGGTTCATAAGCGTATGTTTGAGTTCATCCAGGGGGCCGCCTAAACTTCATCAAAGGCCTTCTTGCACATATTTGTCTGTCCTGATGGGTAAGGACACTATGGGGGGCTAAATGTGGTTATGCGATGCCGTTTTTTGTTTATGCCCTAAATAGCCCTAAAAAGCTATAAAGCTATAAAAACACTTAAACGCTGTCCCTGGAGGAGGCTTTAAACCATACAGATAGAAAAAACTCTTTCAGATTTGAAAATAAAGGCCTGCTGTAGCCCACCATGCATTTTGACAGTCAAGCGATACCTACAGCGCTCTTAGTGCTGGGTAGGGACCGGAAACTTATATAAGTGTTTGAAAAAACTAATATTATTAAGGTGTCACAATAAAATTAATTTTCAAATAAATTCAAAAATCTGGGGAGACGGCTCGTCATTATAATATTAACTAACGGTCACTTATATTATTCTTTCACTAATACTGACTTACTTAGCCTTTCCCTAGTGCTGGGTAATTAATGCACATACAGTGTTATGGTGTCTACTTCAAGCACTCAGGGTGCTAGGCTATTAAAGCATGTGCCATAGTTAGTATTCCATGCTACGAGCAACAGCTTCTAGGCAGCTCCCCTAACTGACAGGCTATTCAGCCAAGCCTAATAAACTCTAGTGCACCTTGAAGCTGCTGACATAATCTGCTGTCAAAAACTGCTGAAATATGTGGGTTTAGCTCCGTGGCTGGCTCAAGGAGCTTCCTAGAAGCTACTGCTCATAGCCGACAATAAAAGCTATGGCTCATGCAGTGTGTATACGTAGTGTTGTGGGCAAACTATGTATGTATGCATGTATGTTACAGTCCAGGGGCAGGCCAAAGAGGCTTCAGGGACTTGCCCAACCTATGAGAAGAGAAATTGGTGCATGTATAGTGCATGCGAAAATATATAGTGTTTGTGAGAACATACACTATATGTGCTGTATCTGAAATTAAATAGTGTTTGTGATAACAAACACTACATGTCTTTTATCGGAAAATAAATCGTGCTCGTGAGAAAAAACAATCATATGTTTATGTGAAAATATAGTGTTTACTTGAACACACGCTACGAGAGACTTCTGGAAAATGGTTTCGTTTTAGGAGCTCCATTCGCATTCAATGCATCGGAAAGCGCCGTTTTAATAATCTATGTACAATAATAATATGTATTATGTGCTGTCATTATAATAATACCAAATGCCCTTCATCTCATGGTCCACGTACACTGGCCAGGATGCGGGGCTTGCCTGCCCTAGTTAACACTTTGTTTTCAACACAGACTGTGTCCCAGGGGGGGACACTGGTCAGTGTAGGGCCAGTGGTGCAGGTGTGACCTGGCATCTCCCGCTGACCTTCGGGAGCCTACTCTCTCCTTATGGAAGGAATGTAAGAGAAGCGAGGGTTTAGTAGGAATCCCACCGATCACATGGCAACATCCTTGATTCTAGGGCTAGCGCACGAATACCCACCCTTTGAGGCGACAAATATTCTTGTAAAAACGGCTTGCCCCGCCTATCCAATGAGTCACGAGTGCCTACTAATATAGGGATTTATCCGCCACTCTTTCTGAATCCTCGTTCTCGCTGGTTTGTGAAGGGGTCCCCAAAACAAAAGGTGAAATACCTCCATACCCCATCCCCCAAAAGTGTTCAGACAGTTGAGGATTAGTTGGAAGACCTCACCCAGATATTGTGCAGCGGGCTGGTCTTGGGCCCACAATGGCATATTGATGACAACGGAGTGTAATTGTAGGGTGCACACGGCACCTGCCATTACTTAGAATGGCATATTGATGACAACGGAGTGTAATTGTATGATGCACACGGCACCTGCCATTACTTAGAATGGCATATTGATGACAACGGAGTGTAATTGTAGGGTGCATACGGCACCTGTTATTGGCCGGTTCTCCCGGTCCTGCTAGAGTGTCCTGGAGCGGTAGGCTTCCCGCCTGGCTGCACCTGCTGTAGTGCTTAGGCCCAATAGGGCCTGCACCCAGCGGCGCCAGTACCCTGATGTACTGCCGCCATCTCCTTTCTTTTACTGGGCTCTACTGCCCAATAGCTATCTCGCATCGACTGGATTGTAATCCTCCAGTCCATTCCCTGTGTCGCTTCAGTTGTGTCACTCCGGAAAGCTTCAGCACCTGCCATTACTTAGAATGGTGACTCTCATGAGGAGCTAGCCCGTAGATCTGCATTCTTGCCTCGTGCGAGTTTCACTTGTTTTGATAAATCATTAAATTAAAATTTCACTGTAGCACGAAGTCAGTGCCCCCGTCGGTACAATGATTGTTTGGGGTTCAGTTCATCAGAGCTTTGTCGTTAAAGCCCCTCATATCATGGTTTGGCAAGTCCTTTAGGCATATTTGGTCTACCACTGGACTGCAGTAACTAACTACAAGTAACTAACCCCTCGGTAGTCCACAACCCACCCACGGCTCCGAAACCCACTTTACAGCCATTCTCTCAGCCACCACTAAGTGTTGTGAAGTATATTTAGGCCCGTTTTGCAGGCTTTTTACAGCCCTATCCATTGGTGTTGGTCTCATGACCATACATTGGGAATGTTTGAAACATGGAAAATTGTCACCATCAAAGCTACATTGTTTAGCAGTGCTTGGGGGCTTAGGGGTTATGACTTATGACCCCTTGTCCCATAATCTGGACACCCTCAAAACTGGGATGTCTTCAATAATTACTTACGTGTGTATGTAACAGTCCAGGGGTAGCCCAATAAGCTTAAGGACCAGCCTTTCCTCGATACACAAATGCTAAGCGCGACCTCAAGCACGACAAGAAAAATAAAAATACCACTTATGTGCCCACCCTCAAAACTGGGGGTGGTCTACTGGTCTTCAATCATCACTAATGTGTCTATGTTACAGTCTAAGGGTAGCCAAATAGGCTTATAGCAATTCAGGGAATGAACTGGACAAACGTTTTGTACTTAGTCGTTCCCTCGTTCAAAATTGTCGAGAATTCTCGGATTTGCTGGCAAAAATTCTCGATTTCAAGTACGAGGTACGAGTTCTCGCGGAAACGTTTTGTCCAGTTCATCCCCTGAATTGACCAACCTTGATTAAAAAAATGCTTACCACGACCTCAGCAAACAAAATAAAATGTGAACATGTACATGCAACCCTCGTTGTAATCTCGATGCTTAACACTATGGCTATGGGGCTGACTAGACTGTCTGAAGGGTGCAATGTAGCCCTTTGCGACCCGTGGTCTTATGCGGGGTCGTCATCGGCTCTCGACTTCTTTGCGACTGCCAACAAGCACGCTCGAGAAATCCGATGGAGCTCTAAGTTTTTTTTTGGGGGGGGGGGGGGGGGGGGGGAGGGGGTGCTTGAATGATATAACCCGATATAACCCGATATAACCTCGATATAACGTAAGGAAAGGGCAACCATGGCCTGGCGCTGGTGTAACGCAGTATTCCAAATTGCGTGATCTGGCGAACCCTATAACGGATCCACACGCATGCTCATTAATTTGCCAGCAGTTGTTAAGGGTGCATTAGTGTCGGAGCATTTTGTATCATTCCAAATCGGTCGAGGTGGAGACAAGGACGGTTGAGCACCCCAGTTAAATATCCCATTCCATTCCATTCCTTCGTCGGAGACGGGACATCGTTGGCACAAGGCAAGCCCACACCACAATATCCGCCCTATCGTTTCTCCCCCCCTGCACAGTTGCGACTCATTGTCCATCTTCCTATTCTTGTTGCAATTAATCATTGCAATGACGAATTTCTCTGACCTACCCACTGAAATGGTTACCGATGTCGTGTTGCGCGCGCTCCGGCTGGGCGCCCCTGTGGGCGACGTCATCACCGTCTCCAAATTATGGCAATCTATCGTCACGCGCAACCTTGCTGAAATCCTCCTCGGGCGACACTGCCACAAGATGTCCTGTGTCCTTGCCCGGGCTCTGGAGCATGAGAAACTAGAAGTTGCCATCGACCTCGTTGCGAGACCAGTTTCAGTAGAGGATTCAGGCGCGGCGCTGCTCATGGTAATCGAGAGCGGCCATGCAGAGCTGGCCAGGCGTCTCATCGCTGCCCCGAAGAACGCCGCGCATGCTGACTATGAAAACGGGCGGGCCTTGGTGATGGCCTCTAGGCTCGGGAATAGGGAGGTGGTCAGGGTCCTCTTGGCAGCCCCACAGCACCCAGCCCTCGCGGACTGTCAGACTTGTCAGGTATGTTGTTCCTGTTGTTTTCCCTGTCATGCAAATTTATACATGTTACATTCCAGGGATGAGCAGATAGGCTTGAATGACTGGGCATGGGGAGGTAATCCGGGCCCCCTTGTGCACTGTTTTTCTTTTACTGCTACAAGAAGCAGATTCTAGTCAGCTCCCTGAGCCAGCCACTGGGCTAAGCCTCGAAAACTCAGCAGCGCTATGAAGCTGGTCACGTCAGCTGCAAGGTGCACTAGCTTACGGTTTGGCTGAGGAGCCAGCCAGGGGAGCTACCTAGAAGCTGCTGCTCGTAGCCGAAAATAAACACCGTGCCCTTTTGCTCTTGGTAGCTCCACAGCAACCTTCACATGGGAACTGGGGCATGCGTTATGGGGAGGTGATCTGGGGCCTGGCACATGTGGCATGTGGATGTGGTCGGTGTTGGAGGCGTTTCTACTATCAACATTTAGTGCCAGGCTGGCACATGTGGCATGTGGAGGTGGTTAGTGTTGGAGGCGTTTCTACTATCAACATTCAGTGCCAGGCTGGCACATGTGGCATGTGGATGTGGTTAGTGTTTGAGGCGTTTCTACTATCAACATTCAGTGCCAGGCTGGCACATGTGGCATGTGGATGTGGTCGGTGTTTGAGGCGTTTCTACTATCAACATTCAGTGCCAGGCTGGCACATGTGGCATGTGGAGGTGGTTAGTGTTGGAGGCGTTTCTACTATCAACATTCAGTGCCAGGCTGGCACATGTGGCATGTGGATGTGGTTAGTGTTTGAGGCGTTTCTACTATCAACATTCAGTGCCAGGCTGGCACATGTGGCATGTGGAGGTGGTTAGTGTTGGAGGCGTATCTACTATCAACATTCAGTGCCAGGCTGGCACATGTGGCATGTGGAGGTGGTTAATGCTGGAGGCGTTTCTACTATCAACATTCAGTGCCAGGCTGGCACATGTGGCATGTGGAGGTGGCTAGTGTTGGAGGCGTTTCTACTATCAACATTCAGTGCCAGGCTGGCACATGTGGCATGTGGAGGTGGTTAGTGTTGGAGGCGTTTCTACTATCAACATTCAGTGCCAGGCTGGCACATGTGGCATGTGGAGGTGGTTAGTGTTGGAGGCGTTTCTACTATCAACATTCAGTGCCAGGCTGGCACATGTGGCATGTGGAGGTGGTTAGTGTTAGGGGCGTTTCTACTATCAACATTCAGTGCCAGGCTGGCACGTGTGGCATGTGGAGGTGGTTAGTGTTAAAGGCGTTTCTACTATCAACAGTCAGTACCTAGCACATTTAGCATGGGGAGGTGATCAAGGTCCTTGCAGACTAGCAGTGCCAGGCTGGCACATGTGGATCGGGGAGGTGATCAGGGTCCTGACAGTGCCAGGCTGGTACATGTGGAATGTGGAGGTGATCAGGGTCCTGGCAGTGCCAGGCTGGCATATGTGGCATGTGGAGGTGATCAGAGTCCTGGCAATGCCAGGCTGGCACATGTGGCATGGGGAGGTGATCAGAGTCCTGGCAATGCCAGGCTGGCACATGTGGAGAAGATCAGGTGGCACATGTGGCATGGGGAGGTGATTCCATAACACCTGGTTTCGGAGCGTGACACCACCCTAATGTCAATTTATTTATTATGAAAATGAGATATGATTCATGGCAATGTTTTGAGCAATTTTTGAGATCATTCTGAGCACCTCATTCGGGGGTTGGGGGTTAGCCCTCCTCAGTTTTTTTGCTATCTTTTTACTCTCACCTCCAAATGTCATTCTGAGACCACCACTGAGATTGTGTTGACAAGGCAGTTCATTGGCACCACTTAAGACCCGGGTGGGTGTATGGGTCGGTGAATAGGTGGATAATGTGAGTGGGTATGGGTGGCTGAGTATAGATGGTATGGATGGGTATGGATGGGTGGGTATGGGTCGGTGATTGGGCGGTATGGATGGGTCAGTGGGTGAGTATGGGTGGTTAAGATGGCTTTGGATGGGTATGGATGGGTGGGTAATGTGGGTAGGTGGGTGAATGGGTGGGGGTATGGGTGAGTATTTTGACTTTCATGCAATCCCTGTTTGGTGATTATGAGGATGCCACTGTGTGCGCCATTGTGTAAATACCCAGAATCCATATATAGTTTCAAGTCAGGCCTCTTACTTATATTTAAGAGGGGCGGGGGGTGGGGGGGTGGGGGGGGTCAGCCCTCCTCAGTTTTTGGCGGAGCCCCCTCTTCAAGGGGGCGGGAGCCCCCATGTTTACCCATTTGTCCGTCCGACCGAAACATTTCTTGAAGCCTGACATGTCATCCAACGGTCGCGTAACTAACTCGCTTCGGTCAGCTCCATCGTTGCCACCTTTCGTTCCGTTGCCTACACACTCCACCAATTTTCCGTGTTGCTTGCGACGCTGCATAGGACTTGTTTAATGCATTACAGGTCTTTTTTTGTAACTCCTGTATATATATTTAGTAGGGTAGCCACCCCACAATCCCACCCCACCCAGGTCCTGGGTCCTTGTCTGGTCTGGGTTACAGAACGGGTAACACCTTGTATGCCCCCCCCCTCCCCCCCTCACCTTCTCCTCTCCCTTACTCACATACACAGTCAAGCTATTTCCCCCTTTGCAAAAATATCTAACGCATGCTCCCTTCCTTTCCCTACTCTAAATATCTCCCCCCCTGCACCCCAGGACGCACATGATCCACCTCCTTTCCCAAATCATCCGCCCCCATCCCCACCCATCAACAACAACCTCAACAACCCCACCACCCACCACCCATCAACAACCCTCCACCACCACCCATCAACAACCCCCCCACCACCACCACCACCAGCCACCATTCACCACCCGCCACCATCAACAAACAACCTCACCACCCACCACCATCAACAACCCTCCACCACACCCATCAACACCCCCACAACACCACCCCCACCACCACCACCACCCAGCCACTCCCACCACCGCCACCCATCAACCCTCCACAACCTCCCACCACCACACCTTGCCACCACAACATCAACACCCACCCTCCACAAATCCATCAACACCCCACCCCCCCCACCACCACCACCACCAGCCACCATTCACCACCCGCCACCCATCAACAACAACCTCCCACCACCCACCACCCATCAACAACCCTCCACCACCACCCATCAACAACCCCCACCACCACCACCACCACCAGCCACCATTCACCACCGCCACCATCAACAACAACCTCCCACCACCCCACCACCCATCAACAACCCACCACCACCACCACCATCCACACAACCCCACCCTCCCACCACCACCCACCCCACCCACCACCACCACCACCACCCGCCCCACCATCAACAACAACCTCACCACCCGCCACCCATACCAACAACACCTCCCACCACCACCACCATACCAACAACCCTCCACCACCCACCCATCAACAACCCCACCACCACACCACCACCACCACGCACAACACCCTCCCATCACCACCACCCGCCACCCATCAACAACAACCTCCACCCCACCACCCCCACCACCATTCACCCAATCAACACCACCCTCCACCACCACCCATCAACAACACCACCACACAACACCACACAGCCACCATTTCCCACCCGCCACCCCATCAACAACAACCTCCCACCACCACCACCCATCAACAACCCTCACACCACCACCCATCAACAACCCCCACCACCACCACCACCACCAGCCACCATTCACCACCACCACCGCCACCCATCCATCAACAACCTCCCACCCACCCACACACCCATCAACAACCACCTCCACCACCACCCATCAACAACTCTACCACCCACCCCACCACCACCACCAGCCACCATTTCACCACCCCATCACCATCAACAACCCTCACCACCCCACCACCATCAACAACCCTCCACCACCACATCAACACCTTCACACCACCCCACCCACCACCACCCACCCATCAACAACCACCTCCACCACCACCCATCAACACCCAACAACCCTCCCACACCACCACCCATCACCACCACCACCACCCACCACCATCAACACACCCTCACCTCCACCCACACCACCACCCATCAACAACCACCTCCACCACCACCCATCACCATCAACAACCCTCCCCACCACCACCACCACCACCACCCATCAACACCCTCCACCACCACCACCCACCCACCACCCACCACCCATCAACAACCACCAACCACCACCACCACCATCAACACCACCACCACCCACCACCCATCAACCACACCACCACCACCACCCACAACCACACCACACCATCAACAACCACCACCACCCACCACCCTCACCACACCACCTCCACCACCACCCATCAACAACCCTCCACCACCACCCATCAACAACCACCTCCACCACCACATCACCACCTCACCACCACCCATCAACAACCCTCCACCACCACCACACCCTCCCACCACCACCCACCACCCATCAACACCTCCACCACACCCACCATCAACCACCCTCCACCCACCACCACCACCACACTCCATCAACAACCCTCCACCACCACCCCATCAACAACCTTCCACCACCCACCACCACACCACCACCCCAAATCACCACCAGCAACAACCGCTCCACCACACCACCACCTCACCACACCACACCACCCATCAACAACCCTCCATCAACAACCTCCCACCACCCCACCACATGATGGCAGGCGCTGGTGCTAGTGGTGAGCAACGTAGCCCCCCCCCCCCCCCCCCCCCCGCCCCCACACACACACACCATCCACCATTCACCACCGCCACCTCATCACAACCACCTCCCACCATCCACCACCCACTACCCATCAAGGGTCCTCCACACACCCACCATCCACCACCCACAGCAACAGGCGCTGTGTGCTAGCGTTAGCAAAGGTAGCCCCCCCTCAGCCCCCCCCCCCCCCCCCCCACACCACACCACACACACACCATCAAACAACCCCCCCCCACACACACCATCCACCACCCACAGCAACAGGCCTTGGTGCTAGCAGTTAGCAAGGTAGCCCCCCCCCCCCGCCCCCCCACACCACACACCATCAACAACCCCCACACACACACCATCCACCACCACAGCAACAGGCGCTGGTGCTAGTGGTGAGAACGTAGCCCCCCCCCCCACCCCCCACACACACACATCCACCATTCACCACCCCGCCACCCATCAACAACCACCTCCCACCATCCACCACCCACTACCCATCAAGTATCCTCCACCAACACCCACCATCCACCACCCACAGCAACAGGCGCTGGTGCTAGCAGTTAGCAAGGTAGCCCCCCCCCCCCCCCCCCCCCCACACACACACCCCCACACCACCACACACCATCAAACAACCCCCCCACCCACCACCATCCACCACCCACAGCAACAGGCGCTGGTGCTAGCAGTTAGCAAGGTAGCCCCCCCCCCCCCCCCCCCCCCGCCCCCCAAACACACACACACACACACACACACACCATCAACAACCCCCACCCACCCACCATCCACACCCACCCACAGCAACAGGCGCTGGTGCTAGCAGTTAGCAAGGTAGCCCCCCCCCCCCCCCCCCCACACACACACACACACCATCAACAACCCCACACACACCCACCATCCACCACCACCCGCCATCCACCACCCACAGGAACAGGCGCTGGTGCTAGCAGTTAGCAAGGTATGTCAGGGAGTTGTGGGTATGTGTATGCATGCGAGTGGGTGGGCATTACATTACATTACACTACATTACATAACATTACATTACATTAACATTACATTACATTACATTACATTACATTACATTACATTACATTACATTACATTACATTACATTACATTACATTACATTACATTACATTACATTACATTACATTACATTACATTACATTACATTACATTACATTACATTACATTACATTACATTACATTACATTACATCACATCACATCACATCACATCACATCACATCACATCACATCACATCACATCACATCACATCACATCACATCACATCACATCACATCACATCACATCACATCACATCACATCACATCACATCACATCACATCACATCACATCACATCACATCACATCACATCACATCACATTACATCACATCACATCACATCACATCACATCACATCACATCACATCACATCACATTACATTACATTACATTACATTACATTACATTACATTACATTTCATGTTAAAGTCTACTTGACACCGCGAGGGTGTATGAGATTCTGTGCTTTAAACAAAAAGAAAAAGCACCCACAAAGCAAAAAACCCCATTACATCAGGGGTGTGTCGAGGACAAACAAGCCAAACTCCCAACCACCGTTTTGGTGGCGTAGGTATGGGCGTGACTGACTGACAGGTTGACAGGTTGACAGGTTGACAGGTTGACAGGTTTACAGACTTACAGGTTGACAGGTTGACAGGTTGACAGGTTGACAGGTTGGCAGACTTACAGGCTTACAGGTTGACAGGTTGACAGGTTGACAGACTGACAGGTTGACAGACTGACAGGTTGACAGGTTGGCAGGTTGGCAGGTTGACAGGTTGACAGACTGACAGACTGACAGGTTGACAGGTTGGCAGGTTGGCAGGTTGACAGGTTGACAGGTTGACAGACTGACAGGTTGACAGGTTGACAGGTTGGCAGGTTGACAGGTTGACAGACTGACAGGTTGACAGGTTGGCAGGATGAGCCATACTACTCTACCAATGCACATGCTTACGCTATGGTGTCCTTAAATTCACGTCCTGTGAGTGAATGTATTACACGGATGTAACAATTTCAATTTCAATTTCAATTTCGATACCAATGTACATTTCGGTAGCGGTCAGCTATGTTGTATAGTATAAGTGAATAAATAATATTATATAATATTAGTTGCCGTTCCCTACCTATCGGTCATCTGTTACAGGTATGATATGATGTTGCCCAAAGGCGAGCATGATATCATATGATACCATGCAAATTGCATCACATGATATTGTATATTAATGGTAACTTTAGCCTAGCCAGACTGCCGACATCAAATGATATCATATGTTGATATGATATCATATTGCGGCTCCCTACTTATAAGGGTGCAGTTTGGGTGAGAAGGGTACTGCGAAGGTGCAGAAAACCACTTTTTGTTGTTGTTGTGCGACCCGTCGCCATACTGTCGCTGCATGGCGACGCATGGGTCTGGCTAAACTAGTCAGAAATGCCCCCCCCCCCCCCCCCTCGAATCCCTTGGCTCCGCGCATCCCACTCCGTGGTGTTTGGGGGCAGCGCGTCACACTGGGGTCACACTGGGGTCACACTGGAGTCACTCCGTGGTGTTTGGGGGCAGCGCGTCACACTGGGGTCACACTGGGGTCACACTGGGGTCCACACTGTCACTCCGTGGTGTTTGGGGGGCAGCGCGTCACACTGGGGTCACACTGGGGTCACTCCGTGGTGTTTGGGGGCAACGCGTCACACTGGGGTCACACTGGGGTCACTCCGTGGTGTTTGGGGGGCAGCGCGTCACACTGGGGTCACACTGGGGTCACACTGGGGTCACTCCGTGGTGTTTGGGGGGCAGCGCGTCACACTGGGGTCACACTGGGGTCACACTGGGGTCACTCTGTGGTGTTTGGGGGGCAGCGCGTCACACTGGGGTCACACTTGGGTCACACGGGTCACTCCGTGGTATTGGGGGGCAGCGCGTAACACTGGGGTCACACTGGGGTCACACTGGGGTCACTCCGTGGTGTTTGGGGGGCAGCGCGTCACACTGGGGTCACACTGGGGTCACTCCGTGGTGTTTGGGGGGCAACGCGTCACACTGGGGTCACACTGGGGGTCACACTGGGGTCACTCCGTGGTGTTTGGGGGGCAGCGCGTAACACTGGGGTCACACTGGGGTCACTCCGTGGTGTTTGGGGGGCAGCGCGTCACACTGGGTCACACTGGGGTCACTCCGTGGTGTTTGGGGGGCAGCGCGTCACACTGGGGTCACACTGGGGTCACACTGGGGTCACTTCCGTGGTGTTTGGGGGGCAACGCGTCACACTGGGGTCACACTGGGGTCACTCCGTGGTGTTTGGGGGGCAGCGCGTCACACTGGGGTCACACTGGGGTCACTCCGTGGTGTTTTGGGGGCAGCGCGTAACACTGGGGTCACACTGGGGTCACACTGGGGTCACTCCGTGGTTGTTTGGGGGGCAGCGCGTCACACTGGGGTCACACTGGGGTCACACTGGGGTCACTCCGTGGTGTTTTGGGGGGCAGCGCGTCACACTGGGGTCACACTGGGGTCACACTGGGGTCACTCCGTGGTGTTTGGGGGGCAACGCGTCACACTGGGGTCACACTGGGGTCACACTGGGTCACTCCGTGGTGTTTGGGGGGCAGCGCGTCACACTGGGGTCACACTGGGGTCACTCCGTGGTATTGGGGGCAGCGCGTAACACTGGGGTCACACTGGGGTCACACTGGGGTCACTCCGTGGTGTTTGGGGGGCAGCGCGTCACACTGGGGTCACACTGGGGTCACTCCGTGGTGTTTGGGGGGCAGCGCGTCACACTGGGGTCACACTGGGGTCACACTGGGGTCACTCCGTGGTGTTTGGGGGGCAACGCGTCACACTGGGGTCACACTGGGGTCACACTGGGTCACTCCGTGGTGTTTGGGGGGCAGCGCGTCACACTGGGGGTCACACTGGGGTCACTCCGTGGTGTTTGGGGGGCAGCGCGTCACACTGGGGTCACACTGGGGTCACACTGGGGCACTCCGTGGTGTTTGGGGGGCAGCGCGTCACACTGGGGTCACACTGGGGTCGCACCAAGTCGCTCAATTTGTGCCGTATCGCATGGAAACAAAATGCTGAACAGGGCGCTGAAGAATTCCCCAATGTGTACTGCTGCGAGAAGGATCTCTGAAAGAAAAACAATACCCTCATCCATTGACTTACATTTGCCCTCCTTTATTTGCTGGCAAATAGTGTGCATGCTCCTTGGGGCTTGATGCAACTTCACCACCCCACCACACCCCCACCACACCACACCACACCACCACAACCCCACACCACCACAACCCCACACCACCACACCACACCATTTGCCATCCTTTATTTGTTGCAAGAAGGGTCAAAGTGACCCCCCCACCACAACCCCACACCACCACAAACACACCACACCACCTCAACCCCCACACCACACCACCATACCAACCACCACACCATATTTGCCATCCTGTTTTTGCTGCGTGAAGGGTCACAAGATGATAGTGTGCATGCTGCTTGGGGCTACACACAACCCCGCACATGCGGACTCCCAAGATGGCAAGGCTCTCATCGGCGCTGTGCTGGTGCAAGAAGCAGAAATTGTGGCCCTATTGCTAAACGCCCCGCGGCAGGCCGCACGCGCCGACTGCCAAGATGGACATGCCCTGGTGTTGGCTGTGAGTTTGGGCCATAGCGAAATCGTTCGGCTGTTGTTGAATGCGCCACACAACCCTGCAAGTGCCGACAGTCAAGATGGACAGGCGCTGGAGGTCGCAGTCAGCAAGGTATTTGGTGCCAGTCGTGTGTGTGTGTGTGCATGTGAGTGGGTGTCAGCAAGGTGTGTAGTGTGAGTGTGGGGGGAATGAGTCTGAGTAAGTGTGTGTGAGGGCAGACAGTCAAGATGGGCAGGCGCTGGTGGTCGCAGTTAGCAAGGTATTTGGTGCCAGTCGTGTGTGTGTGTGTGTGCATGTGAGTGGGTGTCAGCAAGGTATGTAGTGTGAGTGTGGAGGTAATGAGTCTGAGTGAGAGTGTGAGGGCAGACAGTCAAGATGGGCAGGCGCTGGTGGTCGCAGTTAGCAAGGTTTTTGGTGCCAGTCGTGTGTGTGTGTGTGCATGTGAGTGGGTGTCAGCAAGGTATGTGGTGTGAGTGTGGGGGGAATGAGTCTGAGTGAGAGTGTGAGGGCAGACAGTCAAGATGGGCAGGCGCTGGAAGGTCGCTAAGTGAGAAAGGCATTTTTGGTGCCAGTCGTGTGTGTGTGTGTGCATGTGAGTGGGTGTCAGCAAGGTGTGGTGTGAGTGTGGGGGGAATAAGTCTGAGTGAGAGTGTGAGGGCAGACAGTCAAGATGGGCAGGCGCTGGTGGTCGCAGTTAGCAAGGTTTTTGGTGCCAGTCGTGTGTGTGTGTGTGCATGTGAGTGGGTGTCAGCAAGGTATGTGGTGTGAGTGTGGGGGGAATGAGTCTGAGTGAGAGTGTGAGGGCAGACAGTCAAGATGGGCTGGCGCTGGTGGTCGCAGTTAGCAACGTTTTTGGTGCTAGTCATGTGTGTGTGTGTGTGCATGTGAGTGGGTGTCAGCAAGGTATGTGGTGTGTGTGTGGGGGGAATGAGTCTGAGTGAGAGTGTGAGGGCAGACAGTCAAGATGGGCAGGCGCTGGTGGTCGCAGTTAGCAAGGTTTTTGGTGCCAGTCGTGTGTGTGTTGTGCATGTGAGTGGGTGTCAGCAAGGTATGTGGTGTGAGTGTGGGGGGAATGAGTCTGAGTGAGAGTGTGAGGGCAGACAGTCAAGATGGGCAGGCGCTGGTGGTCGCAGTTAGCAACGTTTTTGGTGCTAGTCATGTGTGTGTGTGTGTGCATGTGAGTGGGTGTCAGCAAGGTATGTGGTGTGGGTGTGGGGGGAATGAGTCTGAGTGAGAGTGTGAGGGCAGACAGTCAAGATGGGCAGGCGCTGGTGGTCGCAGTTAGCAAGGTTTTTGGTGCCAGTCGTGTGTGTGTGTGTGTGCATGTGAGTGGGTGTCAGCAAGGTGTGTTGTGTGTGTGGGGGGAATGAGTCTGAGTGAGAGTGTGAGGGCAGACAGTCAAGATGGGCAGGCGCTGGTGGTCGCAGTTAGCAAGGTTTTTGGTGCCAGTCGTGTGTGTGTGTGTGTGCATGTGAGTGGGTGTCAGCAAGGTATGTGGTGTGAGTGTGGGGGGAATGAGTCTGAGTGAGAGTGTGAGGGCAGACAGTCAAGATGGGCAGGCGCTGGTGGTCGCAGTTAGCAACGTTTTTGGTGCCAGTCATGTGTGTGTGTGTGTGCATGTGAGTGGGTGTCAGCAAGGTATGTGGTGTGTGTGTGGGGGGAATGAGTCTGAGTGAGAGTGTGAGGGCAGACAGTCAAGATGGGCAGGCGCTGGTGGTCGCAGTTAGCAAGGTTTTTGGTGCCAGTCGTGTGTGTGTGTGTGTGCATGTGAGTGGGTGTCAGCAAGGTGTGTTGTGTGTGTGGGGGGGAATGAGTCTGAGTGAGAGTGTGGAGGGCAGACAGTCAAGATGGGCAGGCGCTGGTGGTCGTAGTGAGCAAGGTATTTGGTGCCAGTCGTGTGTGTGTGTGTGTGTGTGTGTGCATTTGAAGGAGTGTATGTGTGTGTGTGTGTGTGTGTGTGTGTGGTGTGGTGTGTGTGTGTGCATGTGATTGGGTGTCAGCAAGGTATGTGGTGTGAGTGTGGGGGGAATGAGTCTGAGTGAGAGTGTGAGGGCAGACAGTCAAGATGGGCAGGCGCTGGTGGTCGCAGTTAGCAAGGTTTTTGGTGCCAGTCGTGTGTGTGTGTGTGCATGTGAGTGGGTGTTAGCAAGGTATGTGGTGTGAGTGTGGGGGGAATGAGACTGAGTGAGAGTGTGAGGGCAGACACTCAAGATGGGCAGGCGCTGGTGGTCGCAGTGAGCAAGGTATTTGGTGCCAGTCGTGTGTGTGTGTGCATGTGATTGGGTATCAGCAAGGTATGTGGTGTGAGTGTGGGGGGAATGAGTCTGAGTGAGAGTGTGAGGGCAGACAGTCAAGATGGGCAGGCGCTGGTGGTCGCAGTTAGCAAGGTATTTGGTGCCAGTCGTGTGTGTGTGTGTGCATGTGAGTGGGTGTCAGCAAGGTATGTGGTGTGAGTGTGGGGGGGAATGAGTCTGAGTCAGAGTGTGAGGGCAGACAGTCAAGATGGGCTGGCGCTGGTGGTCGCAGTTAGCAACGTTTTTGGTGCTAGTCATGTGTGTGTGTTTGTGCATGCGAGTGGGTGTCAGCAAGGTATGTGGTGTGTGTGGGGGGGGAATGAGTCTGAGTGAGAGTGTGAGGGCAGACAGTCAAGATGGGCAGGCGCTGGTGGTCGCAGTTAGCAAGGTATTTGGTGCCAGTCGTGTGTGTGTGTGCATGTGAGTGGGTGTAGCAAGGTGTGTTGTGTGTGGGGGGGGGAATGAGTCTGAGTGAGAGTGTGAGGGCAGAGAGTCAAGATGGGCAGGCGCTGGTGGTCGCAGTTAGCAAGGTTTTTGGTGCCAGTCGTGTGTGTGTGTGTGCATGTGAGTGGGTGTCAGCAAGGTATGTGGTGTGAGTGTGGGGGGAATGAGTCTGAGTGAGAGTGTGAGGGCAGACAGTCAAGATGGGCAGGCGCTGGTGGTCGCAGTTAGCAAGGTATTTGGTGCCAGTCGTGTGTGTGTGTGTGCAAGTGATTGGGTATCAGCAAGGTGTGGTGTGAGTGTGGGGGGAATGAGTCTGAGTGAGAGTGTGAGGGCAGACAGTCAAGATGGGCAGGCGCTGGTGGTCGCAGTTAGCAACGTTTTTGGTGCCAGTCGTGTGTGTGTGTGTGCATGTGAGTGGGTGTCAGCAAGGTATGTGGTGTGTGTGTGGGGGGAATGAGTCTGAGTGAGAGTGTGAGGGCAGACAGTCAAGATGGGCAGGCGCTGGTGGTCGCAGTTAGCAAGGTTTTTGGTGCAGTCGTGGTGTGTGTGTGGTGTGCATGTGAGTGGGTGTCAGCAAGGTGTGTTGTGTGTGTGGGGGGGAATGAGTCTGAGTGAGAGTGTGAGGGCAGACAGTCAGATGGGCAGGCGTGGTGGTCGTAGTGAGCAGGTATTTGGTGCCAGTCGTGTGTGTGTGTGTGTGTGTGTGTGCATTTGAAGGAGTGTATGTGTGTGTTGTGTGTGTGTGTGGGTGTGTTGTGTGTGTGTGTTGTGCATGTGATTGGGTGTCAGCAAGGTATGTGGTGTGAGTGTGGGGGGAATGAGTCTGAGTGAGAGTGTGAGGGCGAAGACAGTCAAGATGGCAGGCGCTGGTGGTCGCAGTTAGCAAGGTTTTTGGTGCCAGTACGTGTGTGTGTGTGTGTGCATGTGAGTGGGTGTTAGCAAGGTATGTGGTGTGAGTGTGGGGGGAATGAGTCTGAGTGAGAGTGTGAGGGCAGACAGTCAAGATGGGCAGGCGCTGGTGGTCGCAGTGAGCAAGGTATTTGGTGCCAGTCGTGTGTGTGTGTGCATGTGATTGGGTATCAGCAAGGTGTGGTGTGAGTGTGGGGGGAATGAGTCTGAGTGAGAGTGTGAGGGCAGACAGTCAAGATGGGCAGGCGCTGGTGGTCGCAGTTAGCAAGGTATTTGGTGCCAGTCGTGTGTGTGTGTGTGCATGTGAGTGGGTGTCAGCAAGGTATGTGGTGTGAGTGTGGGGGGAATGAGTCTGGAGTGAGAGTGTGAGGGCAGACAGTCAAGAGATGGGCTGGCGCTGGGTGGTTATCGCAGTTAGCAACGTTTTGGTGCTAGTCATGTGTGTGTGTTTGTGCATTGCGAGTGGTGTCAGCAAGGTATGTGGTGTGTGTGGGGGGGAATGAGTCTGAGTGAGAGTGTGAGGGCAGACAGTCAAGATGGGCAGGCGCTGGTGGTCGCAGTTAGCAGGTTTTGGTGCCAGTCGTGTGTGTGTGTGTGCATGTGAGTTGGGTGTCAGCAAGGTGTGTTGTGTGCGGGGGGGAATGAGTCTGAGTGAGAGTGTGAGGGCAGACAGTCAAGATGGGCAGGCGCTGGTGGTCGCAGTTAGCAACGTTTTTGGTGCCAGTCGTGTGTGTGTGTGTGCATGTGTAGTGGGTGTCAGCAAGGTATGTGGTGTGAGTGTGGGGGGAATGAAGTTGATGAGAGTGTGAGGGCAGACAGTCAAGATGGGCGAGGCGCTGGTGGTCGCAGTTAGCAACGTTTTTGGTGCCAGTCATGGTGTGTATGTGTGCAATGTGAGTGGGGTGTCAGCAAGGTATGTGGTGTGTGAGGTGGGGGGAATGAGTTGAGTGAGAGTGTGAGGGCAGACCGTCAAGATGGGGCAGGCGCTGGTTGGTCGCAGTTAGCAAGGTTTTTGGTGCCAGTCGTGTGTGTGTGTGTGTGCATGTGAGTGGGTGGTCATGCAAGGTTGTGTTGTGTGTGTTGGGGGGGAATGAGTCTGAGTGAGAGTGTGAGGGCAGACAGTCAAGATGGGCAGGCGCTGGTGCGTGTGAAGCAAGGTATTGGTGCAGTCGTGTGTGTGTGTGTGTTTGTGTGTGCATGTGAAGGAGTGTATGTGTGTGTGTGTGTGTGTGTGTGTGTGTGTGTGCATGTGATTGGGTGTCAGCAAGGTATGTGGTGTGTGAGTTGTGGGGGAATGAGTCTGAGTGAGAGTGTGAGGGCAGACAGTCAAGATGGGCAGGCGCTGGTGGTCGCAGTTAGCAACGTTTTTGGTGCTAGTCATGTGTGTGTGTGTGTGCATGTGAGTGGGTGTCAGCAAGGTATGTGGTGTGTGTGTGGGGGGAATGAGTCTGAGTGAGAGTGTGAGGGCAGACAGTCAAGATGGGCAGGCGCTGGTGGTCGCAGTTAGCAAGGTTTTTGGTGCCAGTCGTGTGTGTGTGGTGCATGTGAGTGGGTGTCAGCAAGGGTGGTTGTGTGTGTGGGGGAATGAGTCTGAGTGAGAGTGTGAGGGCAGACAGTCAGATGGGCGCGCTGGTGGTCGCAGTTAGCAAGGTTTTTGGTGCCAAGTCGTGTGTGTGTGTGTGCATGTGAGTGGGTCAGCAAGGTATGTGGTGTGAGTGTGGGGGAATGAGTCTGAGTGAGAGTGTGAGGGCGAGTCAAGAAGGGCAGGCGCTGGTGGTCGCAGTTAGCAAGGTATTTGGTGCCAGTCGTGTGTGTGTGTGCATGTGATTGGGTATCAACAAGGTGTGGTGTGAGTGTGTGGGGGGAATGAGTCGAGTGAGAGTGTGAGGGCAGACAGTCAGATGGGCAGGGCCGCTGGTGGTCGCAGTTAGCAAGGTTTTGGTGCCAGTCGTGTGTGTGTGTGTGCATGTGAGTGGGTGTCAGCAAGGTTATGTGGTGTGTGTGTGGGGGGAATGAGTCTGAGATGAGAGTGTGAGGGCAGACGTCAAGATGGCAAGGCGCTGGTGGTCGAGTTAGCAAGGTTTTTGGTGCAGTCGTGGTGTGTGTGTGGGTGCCATGTGAGTGGGTGTCAGAGCAATGGTTTTGTGTGGTGTGTGTGGGGGGGAAATGAGTCTGAGTGAGAGTGTGAGGGCAGACAGTCAAGATGGGCAGGCGGCTGGTGGGTCGTAGTGAGCAAGGTATTTTGGTGCCAGTCGTGTTGTGTGTGTGTGTGTGTTGTGCATTTGAAGGAGTTGTATGTGTGTGGTGTGTGTGTGTGTGTGTGTGTGTGAGCATGTGATCGGGTATCAGCAAGGTGTGGTGAGAGTGTGGGGGGAATGAGTCTGAGTGAGAGTGTGAGGGCAGACAGTCAAGATGGGCAGGCGCTGGTGGTTGCAGTCAGCAAGGTTTTTGGTGCCAGTCGTGTGTGTGTGTGTGCATGTGAGTGGGTGTTAGCAAGGTTTTATGTGGTGTGAGTGTGGGGGGCAATCGAATCTGAGTGAGAGTGTGAGGGCAGACAGTCAAGATGGGCAGGCGCTGGTGGTGTCGCAGTGAGGCAAGGTATATTGGTGCAGTCGTGTGTGTGTGTGCAAGTGATTGGGTATACCAGCAGAGGTGTGGTGTGAGTGTGGGGGGGAATGAGTCTGAGTGAGAGTGTGAGGGCAGACAGTCAAGATGGGCAGGCGCTGTGTCGCAGTTAGCAACGTTTTTGGTGGCAGTCGTGTGTGTGTGTGTGTGCATGTGAGTGGGTGTCAGCAAGGTATGTGGTGTGTGTTGTGGGGGGATGAGTCTGAGTGAGAGTGTGAGGGCAGACAGTCAAGATGGGCAGGCGCTGTCGGTCGCAGTTAGCTAAGGTTTTTGGTGCAGTTGTGTGTGTGTGTGTGGTGCAATGTGAGTGGGGTCAGCAAGGGTGTGTTGTGTGTGTGGGGGGGAAATGAGTCTGTAGTGAGGTGTGAGGGCAGACAGTCCAAGATGGGCAGGCGTGGTGGTTCGTAGTTAGCAAGGTATTTGGTGCCAGTCGTGTGTTGTGTGGTGTGTGTGTGTGTGTGCATTTGAAGGAGTGTATGTGTGTGTGTGTGTGTGTGTGTGTGTGTGTGTGTGTGTGTGTGTGCTGTGTGTGTTGTGCATGTGGATTTGGGTGTCAGCAAGGTATGTGGTGTGAGTGTGGGGGGAATGAGTCTGAGTGGAGTGTGAGGGCAGACAGTCAACGATCGGCAGGCGAATGGTGGTCCGCAGTTAGCAAGGTTTTTTTTGGTGCGCCAGTCCGTGTGTGTGTGTGTGCATGTGAGTGGGTGTAAGCAAGGTATGTGGTGTGAAGTGTGGGGGGAATGAGTCTGAGTGAGAGTGTGAGGCAGACCTCAAGATGGGTCAGGCGTGGTGGTCGGTGAGCAAGGCTATTTGTGACAGTCGTGTGTCAAGCATGTGAAATTGGGTTATCAGCAAGGTGGTGGTGAGAGTGGTGGGGGGAAGTACAGCTGAGTGAGGAGTGTGAGGGCAGACATCAAAGGAAAATGGGCAGGGCGCTTTAGCAAGTTAGCCAGGTTTTTGGGTGGGTCCAGTTTTGGTGTTGCATGTGAGTGGTGTCAGTCAAGGTATGTGGGTGGTGTGGGGGGGGTGTGTGAGAGTGTGAGGGCAGCATCAAGAGTGAGCGCTGGTGGGTGTTAGCAAACGTTTTTGGTCTAGTCATGTGTGGTGTGTTTTGTGGCAATGTGAGTGGGTAATGTGGGTGGATCGTGGTGTTGGTGTGGGGGGATGAGTCTGAGTGAGAGTGTGAGGGCAGCACATCAAGATGGGCAGGCGCTGGTGGTCGCGTGAGCAAGGTTTTTGGTGCAGTCGTGTGGTGTGTGTGTGTGCATGTGATTGGGTCATCAGCAAGGTGTGGTGGAGAGTGTGTGTGGGGGGGAAAGTCTGAGTGAGAGTGTGAGGGCAAAGACAGTCAAGATGGGCAGGCGTCCTGTGGTCGCAGGTATTTGGGTGCTAGTCGTGTGTGTGTGTGGTTTGTGTGTGCAGTCGTGTGTGTGTGTGTGTGTGTGTGCATGTGATTGGGTGTCAGGCAAGTATGTGGGTGTGAGTGTGGGGGGAATGAGTTCTGAAGTGAGAGTGTGAGGGCAGAAAACAGTCAGATGGGCAGGCGGCTGGTGGTGAGTAGCAACGTTTTTTGGTGCTAGTCCATGGGTGTGGTGTGTGTGTGCATGTGAGTGGGGTTCAGCAGATGTGGGGTTTGGGGTTGGTGGGGTTTTTTTTTTTTTTGGGGGGGGGGGGGAAAATAAAATGAGTCTGAGTGAGAGTGGGTGAGGGCAGACAGTCAAGATGGGCCAGAGGCGCTGGTGGGTGGTTTTAGCATGGTTGTTTTGGTGCCAGTCGTGTGTTGCTGTGTGTGGCATGTGAGTGGTGGTCGCAAGGTGTGGTTGTGTGTGTGGGGGGAATAGTCCCTGAAGTGACGTTGAGGGAAGACAGTCAAGATGGGCCGGCGCTGAGTGTCGAGTTAGCAAGGTTTTTTCGGGTGCCATGTGTGTGTTTGTGCATGTGAGTGGGTGTCCAGCAAGGTATGTGGTGTGAGTGTGGGGGGGAATGATTGTAGTGAGACAAGGTAATGTGCAGACAGTCAAGAGGGCCAGGCGCTGTGTCGCAGTGGGGGGGGAGGTACTTTGGCTGAGTCGTGTGTGTGTGGTGTCATGTGATTGGGTATTCGAGCAAGGGTGTGGTGTGGTGTGGGGGGAATGTTTCTGAGTGCAGAGTGAGGTGGGGCAGACAGCAAGAGTTTCACGGCGCTGGGTGGTCGCAGTTAAGGTTTTTGGCTGCAGTCGTGTGTGTGTGTGGCATGTGAGTGGGTGTCAGAGGCAAGGTATGTGGTGTGTGTGGCTGGGGGGTGGTCTGATGGAAGAGTTGAGGGAAGAACAGCAATGGGCGGCGCTGGTGGTCGAGTTACAAGTGTTTGTGCCAGTCGTGTGTGTGTGTGTGTGTGTGTGGGTGTGCAAGGGTGTGTTGGTGTGTGTGGGGGGAATGAGTCCTGGGTGTGAGGGCAGAACATGTCAAGATGGGCAGGCGCCTGGTGGTCGTATGAGCAAGGTATTTGGGTGGCCAGTCATCAGCGTTGTGTGTGTGTGTGTGTGTGGGTGATTTAAGGAGTGTATGTTGTGTGTGTGTGTGTGTGTTGTGTGTGTGTGGCGGATGTATGAGATCAGCAACGGTGTTGAGTGAGAGTGTGAGGCAAAGGCAACGTCAAGATGGGGCAGGAGTTGCGCTGGTGGGTCATGTGAGTAGGTCAAGATTTGGTGCAGCGTGTGTGTTGTGGGTGTTGTGTGTGTGCATGTGAAAGGAGTGTAATGTGAAGGGTGTATGTGTGTGTGTGTGTGTGTGTGTGGTGCATTGTGATTGGGTGTCAGCAAGGTAGTGGTGTGAGGTGTGGGGGGAATGAGTCTGAGTGAGAAGTGTGAGGGCAGACAGTCAAGATGGGAGGGCGCTGGTGGAGTCGCAGTTAGCAACGTTTTTGGTGGTAGTCATGTGTGGTGTGGTGTGCATGTTGAATTGGGTGTCAAGCAAGGTAATGTGGTGTGTGTGTGGGGGGAAATGAGTCTGAGTGAGAGTGTGAGGGCAGACAGTCAAGATGGGCAGGCGCTGGTGGTCGCAGTTAGCATGGTTTTTGGTGCCAGTCGTGTGTGTGTGTGATGCCAATGTGTGGGTGTCAGCAAAGGTAGAGTGTGTTGTGTGTTGTGGGGGGAATGAGTCTGAGTGAGAGTGTGAGGGCAGACAGTCAAGATGGGCAGGCGACTGGTGGTCGCAGTTAGCAAGGTTTTTGGTGGCGCAAGTCGTGTGTGTGTGTGTGCATGTGAGTGGGTGTCAGCAAGGTATGTGGTGTGTGAGTGGGGGGTAATGAGTCTGAGTGAGAGTGTGAGGGCAGACAGTCAAGACGGCAGGCCGCCTGGTGGTCGGCAGTTAGCAAGGTATTTGGTGGCCAGTAGTGTGTGTGTGTGTGTGTGCATGTGTAGTGGGTATCAGCAAGGTGTGGTGTGAGTGTGGGGGGAATGAGTTGGGGAGTGAGAGTGTGAGGGCAGACAGTCAAGATGGGCAGGCGCTGGTGGTCGCAGTTTAGCAAGGGTTTTTGGTGACAGTCGTGTGTGTGTGTGTGTGCATGTGAGTGGGTGTCAGCAAGGTATGTGGTGTGTGTGTGGGGGAATGAGTCTATAGTGAGAGTGTGAAGGGCAAGACAGTCAAGATGGGCAAGGCGCTGGTGGTCCGTTGCAGTTAGCAAGGTTTTTGGTGCCTACGTCGTGTGTGTGTGTGTGTGCATGTGAGTGGGTGTCAGAAGGTGTGTTGTGTGTGTGTGGGGGAATGAGTCTGAAGTGGAAGAGTGTGTGGAGACTGCAGATGAGAACGCTGGTGTTGTCAGGACCAAGATGGGCAGGCGCTGGTGTGGTCGTGTGAGCTTTAAACAGGTAATGTTTTGGTGCCAGTCGTGTGTGTGGTGTGTGTGTGTGTGCATAAAGGAGTGGATGTGTGTGTGGTGTGTTGTGTGTGGGGTGTGTTGAGCATGTGATCGGGTATCAGTGGTGTGGGAGAGTGTGGGGGGAATGAGTTGAGTGAGAGTGTGAGGGCAGACAGTCAAGATGGCAGGGGCGCTGGTGTTGCAGTCATGAGCAACGGTTTTGGTGCCAGTCGTGTGTGTGTGTGTGCCATTGTGGGGAAGTGGGTGCAGCAAGGTGTGGGTGAGTGTGGGGGGAATGAGTCTGAGTGAGAGTGTGAGGGTCAGACAGTCAGATGGGGCAGCGCGCGGTGGTCGCAGTGAGAAGCAAGGTAGGTTTTTTGGTGGCCAGTTTCGGTGTGTGTGTGTGCAATGTGATTGGGTAATCAGCAAGGTGTGGTGTGGTGTGGGGGAATAAGTCTGAGTGAGAGTGTGAGGGCAGACAGTCAAGATGGCAGGCGCTGGTGGTCGCAGTTAGCCACAACGTTTTTGGTGCCAGTCGTGTGTTGTGTGTGTGCATGTGAAGTGGGTGTCAGCAAATGGTATGTGGTGTGTGTGTGGGGGAATGAGAATGAGACTGAGTGAGAGTGTGAGGGGCCGACAAAGTCAAGCAGTGCGCAGTTAGCAATTGGGCTCATGTTTGTGTGTTGTTGTGCATGTGAGCTGGGTTGTCAGCAAGGTATGTTGGTGTGTGTGTGGGAAATGAGTCCTGAGTGAGAGTGTGAGGGCAGACAGTCAAGATGGGCAAGGCGTTGGTGGTCCGCAGTGAGCAACGTTTTTGGTGGCTAGTCATGTGTGGTGTGTTTGTGGGGCATGTGGAGGGTGGGTGTCAGCAAGGTATGGTGGTGTGTGTGGTGGGGGGGAATGAGTCTGGAGTGGAGAAGTGGTGGAGGGCCAGACAGTCAGTAATTGGGCAGGGTGGTGGTTCGCAGTTAGCTAAAGGTTTTTTTTTGGTGCCAGCGTGCTGTGTGTGTGGTGCAATGATAAGTGGGTGTCAGCCAAAGGTATGTGGTGTGGATGGGGGGGAATGAAGTCTGGTGAGAGTGTGAGGGCAAGACAGTCAAGATGGGCTGGCCTGGTGGTCCAGTTGCAACGTTTTTGGTGCTAGTAATGTGTGTGTGTGTGTGCATGTGGAGTGGGTGTCAGCAAGTATGTGGTGTGCGTTGTGGGCGGGGAATAGAGTCTGGTGAGAGTGTGAGGGCAGAACAGTCAAGATTGGCCGGCGCTGGTGGTCGCAGTAGCAGGTTTTTGGTGGGTGCCAGTTTGTGGTGTGTGTGTGTGCATGTGAGTGGGTGTCAGCAAGGCATGTGGTGTGCAGTGGGGGGGAATGAGTCTGAGTGAGAGTGTGAGGGCAAGACAGTCAAGATGGGCTGGCGTGGTGGTCCGCAGTTAGCAACGTATTTGGGTGTAGTCTGTGTGTGTGTGTGTGCATGTGAGTGGGTGTCAGCAAGGTATGTGGTGTGTGTG
>JAJSRW010001205.1:0-32196 GCA_022414725.1 Microglena sp. YARC | reverse complement strand
GCGCGTGCTTATATGTACCCTGATTGCCAGCCCTCAGTGCGCTCACCGTATGTTGTGGGAGTACTGGAGTTACATCTGTGGTACTGGAGTACCACCTGGTACTGCAGTACCACCTGTGGTAACTGTTCAAAAGTACCAATCTGAGTACTGGATTCTGAGTACACATGAGTACTGGTAGTACATCTGGAGTACTGGATACACATGAGTACTGTAGTACATCTGAGTACTGGAGTAACACCTGAGGAGTACGGAGACACCTGTGGGGCGCAGCCGCAGTTTTGGCCTTTTTGCACAACAAAGCGACTGACCAATTTACATTTGTTTGGCCGCTTCAAGCCTGACAAATTTAATCAGTTGAAAGTACCTGTTATACAGGGTATATCAGGCGAAATTTTCAGAACAAGACTATCTGAATTACAGATGTCAAAACAGCTAAACTACATTTGTCCCAAATTCGTGCCAGCGCTTTTAGTTCAAAAAGCCGCAAAAAAACCTGTCTGCGAAACTGCGCACCACAGGGGGAGTTGAAAAAAACGCCGCAAGAACCATGAAGCAACACTTTCAGTTCTCATTTTAGCTAACAATCCACCCCGCGAGCTAGAAAAAAAAAATAGGCCCACACCACGCCTTCAAAAATCTGGGCGGGCTGACCCCTCTCCCCCCCCCCCGCCCCCCCCCCCCAAAAATATTAAAATGACCCACCTTTTTTTTTTTTTTAAAACTTAGATTACATTTGGATTCTCGGGTTACAGTATGATTCTGGGGCTACAGTAATGCATTCTGCGAGCTGGGCGTTACAGTATGGATTCCTTGGGCCGTTACATCTCACTTACAGTATGGCACTTCTGGCGCGGTACAGTATGATTTGGGGTTTACAGTATGGATTCGGGCGGGTACAGTTATGGATTCTGGGGTGTTTACAGTATGGATCTGCGGGTTTACAGTAATGGATTCTGGTTCGGTTACAATGCGATTCGGGGGGTTACAGTATTGTGCACATAAATGGCATCCTCAGAATTTCCACATAGGATGATGGGATATGTCAAAACCCACCCATATTTATCAACCCATTACCCTCTCATTACTCTGGCTGGGTTTTGGGGGGGGGGGGGAGGGGGTGGCTAAAATACTTATTGCATGACGGTCCCAATGTGCCAAAATAGGAGGAGTACCCTTACCAAGCCTACTATATGGTTTCAGAATTCATTTGGAGGCCCGATAGTAAAAAACATTAGCCCAAAAAAAAACAAATGATGCTGACCCCCCTCCCCCCCCCCCCCCCCCCCTCCCCCCCCCCCCCCCCCCCAAATGAGGTGATCATAAGGACCTGAAAGTCCACTTTTTAATAATCGCCCTAGTTACATTCATTACAGCCCCGTCTTATCAACAACATCGATCGCAGAAACCTGAAAAATTCTGTGTCCTTAGCACCTCCTGATCCACGTATCCTCATTTCACGTATATACGATTTGTGATGAACGAATACGTTTCCCTGGTTAATTCTTTTTATTTACCCGCCGCAGCCAAAAAGAACTGCTGGTCCATGGCTGTAACATTGGCTATGGATTAGGTTTGAATTAGAAACGACTGCCGAGCAACCAAGATGGCTTGTGCCATGAACAAGTCGGTTCAATTACTTTTTCAATTTCAAAGCCTATTCTACATCCTTGCACAAGCCCTCATAGCGGAACATAAGAGGAATTTAGGACCCGTTGAATTCTTAAATCACGTTAGCTTGACAAACTCTGGAGACGCCCCTCTTTCTGCCGATCATCTTTCTCTTTTACTTAAGCCTCCAAGGCTTCATCAAATTTCGCGCCGCTAGAGATGAAAGCTTTGGGATCAAAAAGAAGGAAGAATGCTGCTTACCATCTTGATCTTTGAATCTTCCTCTTATGGGGATGAGACTGAGAAACCTGAGCTGTTTTTGAAAAAGAAGTGTAAGCAAAATGAACACCCAGTATGGCCATCTACTCCTTTCATTACTCAACTCTACGTTGATTTCCATACTCTTAATACAACCACTCAAGGTATAATTCAGTGCCAATGCTTTTACATAAAGGCTCCGTGGTTTTCACCCGGGTTCCCACCAAATCAGCTTCCCAAACGCGATATGTTTCAAATCGGCCTGACCCCCACCAAACTAATTTCACTATCTGTGATTGGTAACGGACCCTCCCATTGTTCCTCTTACCCAAATCTCCTCCTCTCCCTCTTCTCACCGCTAAACCAATCATATAGCTCGTCAAGTACCATCCTACAGTAGCATACTATTACTCAGCAGTAACGTCACAAGTAGATTTATCAAGCACGCCGGCCACACCAGTACTTCAAATGGGCCAAAGAGCCCAGCGCTTTAGCCACTGAAAACCAATTTAAAACCCGCGCTTTTATGCCAAAAAGCCAAGAAATGCTTTCTGCCAGCGCCCCAAAAGGGTTGCAAAAAACTGGCCCAGAATGGGTCAAAAAGTCACGCTCAAAACCGCAGGTGCGCGCTTGAATACCCTGAGGTGCACACATCCATTTTATCTTAAGCCGTGCCCAGGTCTTAGACTTCCCCCTGCCAACAGTCCAAGAATCCTCACTCTTCTTTAGAAGACGACAACGCCGCTGCTGTTCCTCACATATTAATCAATTCTGCAAGGTTTGTTTTGGTGGATGTTGTTGCGATGTTATGTGTATGGTGGGTTTCGCTTGGTGGCAGGAGTACACTGAGTAGTTCTTGTAGCATACTGTTTTTAATGTTATTAAGTTCTGCGGTATTCTTGAACCTCCTCTTTTAAGCCTTATACTTAGTTTCCATGCCTTTCTTGTTAAATCTAAAACAGAACTTTCCCGTTCTAGAGATTTACGGCAAGCTCTTGCTACCAGAAGACGTCAAATTACCACCCATTAGCGTATGTGGGGTGGCACCTGTTGAAACCCACGTTTGAGTTTCTAAACACTCTAAATAGATCTAATCTGTAACAGGTACTACATTTCTATGTCAAATTGTCGGTTCCAGCGCTTCTCGGGTGCAAAAAGGGCGCAAAAAAACGGGTCAAATGTCAGCGCTTTCTCGTCAAATAAGCGCCATAACCGCGCTGCGCCCACAGGGGTCTCTAACTGCGAAGAACGCCGCAGTGGGGCTCCCCAAAAAGCTGCGCGAAACACCTTGCCGCGCCGCTTTGTAGTACCCTCATTTGTACCCCACGCCAGCTCTCGCAAACTTCAAAATTGTCCTAAGATTACATGAACAGGATTGAGATTCTACAATTTTCAGAATTCTGTGACTCCAGCACTAAAGCCCATATAAATTAGTTGAACACGGCTACCATTATTACCTTTTTTTAACCCTACCCAACTTCCACCCACCACCACCATACCACACAGGAATCTGCGAGCACCCCAACCTTTGAATGCTGCGACCAGAAGCGCAATATCAATGATGGGAAACCATACCCTTGCTCTTTCTCAGGCTCACTTTAGTTAAGGGCCCATCACCCCTTGCTGCATTTGTGCCGGGACCTCTGACCAAGTGTGTAATGAGCAATCTGCAAACATCGTCAATGTATGTATGTTTGTTTAGTATGAACCCTTATATCTACCTGATAGTAATAACACCGACCCCTAACAACCAAACCCATCTAATTACCTAGAGAAATTACAACCCTAACAACCAACCCAACCAACCTGCATGCAGAGAAACAACCAAACCCTAACACCCAACCCAACCAACCTACATGGGAAAAGAACAACAAACACCAACCCTAACAACCAACCCAACCAACCACATGAGAAAACACCCACCCTAAAAACAACCCAACCAAGCTACCATAGAGAAAAACACCAACCTTAACAACCAACCAAAAAACCATCATAGAAAAACAACCACCCAAAACAAAACATTCCATATAACAAATTCCAATAAACTACACAGAGAGAGAAAACACCCAACCCTAACAAACCAACCCATCCAATGTAACCCACTTGAGAGAAACACCAACCTTAACAACAAACCCAAAAAACCTCATTAGAAACATAACCACCAACCCTAGCAACATTCCATAAAACCTACCTGACGAGAAACCACCATCCCCTAAACAACCAAACCATGGTAAACCCAACTTTAGGAGAAACACCAACCCCTAAAAAAATAAACAAAAAAAAAAAACCCATTATAGAAAAAAAACACCAAACCCCTAACAACATTTCATTATAACCTACCCGGAAGAAGAAAACACCACCTTAACAAAAAACCAAACCCAGTAACCCACCTTGGAGAAAAAAACACCAAACCTTAAACAATCCAACCATAAAACCATTTCATTAGAAAATACACCAAACCCAAACACCTTCATATAACCTTACACACGAGGAAAAAAACACCAACCCCTAAACAAAACCAACCCATGTAACCACTTAAAGAAACACACCAACCCTTAACAAACCAACCAAAAAAAAACCATTATTTAGGAAAAAACACCAAACCCTAAAACCAGCAGCCATTAAACCCACTTGAGAGAGAAACACCAACCTAACAACCAAGACCCATTGTAAACCCACTTCTGATGAAAAACACCAACCCTTAAAACAAACCAAACCAAAAAAACCTCATATTAGAAAAAAACACCAATCCCTAACATACCAGCCCATGTAACCCTCCCACTTGAGAAACACCAACCTAACAACCAACCAAAAAAAAAAAAAAACCATATTAGAAAAAACACCAAACCCCTTAACAAACATTTCATACAACCTTACCGATCGACAGGAGGAAGAAAAACACAACGCCTAACCAACAACAAAAAAAACCATATTTAGGGAAAAAACACCAACCCTAACCCAACATTTCATATAAACCCTAACACGACGAAAACACCAACCTTAACAACCAAACCAATAGTGATAAACCACATTGAGAAAAACACCAACCTTTAACAACCAACCCATAAAACCATCATTTAGAAAACCACCAACCCAAACAACCATTCCAATTATAACCTACCAAACCCTACCGATGGAGAAACACCAACCCTAAACAACCAACCATGTAACCCAGCTTTGAGAGAACAACAACCAACCTTTTTACAACCAAACCCATAAAAACTATCATTAGAGAAAACATCCAACCCCAAACAACATCCATATAACCTACCCGAGGAGAGAAACACCAACCCTAAAACAAACCAGCACAATGGTAACCCCACTTGCAGAGAAAACACCAACACCTAAACAACCAACCCAGTAAAACCTATCATTTGAGTAAGAACGACCAACCAAAACAACAGTGTTCTTCATTATATATCCTACCGAGAGAAACACCAACCCATAACAACCAACCCATGTAACCCACTTTGTAGAGACAACACCAACCTTAATAACCAAACCAAAAAAACCATTATTAGAAAAAACACCAACCCTAGCAACCAGCCCATGTAACACCCACATCTTTCTTGATTTAGAAACACCAACCTTTTAACAACCAACCACAAAAGAAAAACCATTTTATTAAGAAAAACACCAACTCCTATATCTATATCTTTATTCATTATACCTACCCGAGCCGAAGAAAACACCAACCTTAAACAACCAAACCCATGTGTAACCCACTATGAAAAAACACCAACCTTTACAACCAACCCATAAAACCATCATTAGGAAAACACCAACCCCAAAACAAACATCCACTAAACCTACCAGAAGAAAACACCAACTCCTAACAACCCAACCCATTAACCCACACTTAGAGAAACACCAACCTTAACAACCAACAAAAAAAAAACATTATTAGAAAAAAAAACACCAACCACAACATTTCATATAAACCTCCACGAGAAAAAAACACCAATCTTAACAACCAACACAAAAAAAAAAAACTTATAGGAAAAAACACCAACCCTAACAACAATTTCATATAAAAACCTACACGATGGAAAACACCAAACTTAACAACCAACAAAAAAAAACCATCATTAGAAAACACCAACCCTAAACAACAATTTTATATAACGCTAACCAGAGAAAAGAAACACCAAAAACCCTTAAAAACACGCAAACCATGTAACCCACCTGAGTGTGAAGAGGTCTGTGCAGAATGACGTGGATCTCAAATTATCGGTGAACATCTTGTTTGTGAAATTCCCAAAAGTCCCTGTCCGATTGTTGGACCAGAAGCACCACGGAGCTAGCTCCACTCCTGAAAAGATGAGCAATTGGAAAATTGTTACGCAGTGCCACGGGGCGTAATAAAAGTAATTGATAACGCCTGGTTGGGCTTGTTGCTGCGTAAGATTAAGGAGCCGTTTGTACGGTGGCGGGAAGCGCGCTTCCTACCTCATCTGGGACAAGCTACCATCCCGTGTTGACGACGACCTGCAACGCCATAGCCGACAGAAGGGTAGGAGCTCGAAACCCCCGACCTTCTCCTTCTTTCTTAGCGAATCTTGGTCTCCCCCCACTAGACCATTGTAAATCATTTTGAAAAAAGAGGCTAAAATCATCCACTGGGGCCCGTAGGTGTCAACGGGTTGGAATCCCCCCCCATTCCTCTCCCTTACTTGAGGATGTTAAAAGTTTTTACGGGTTTTTGTAGACCCTAACCCTGAAACCCTATGATGATGACTATCTGTGAACCATTTTCCCCTTCCCCTGTCTAGGATATTCACCAGCACAGATAGCAAATATAGTAAGGGGAAAAGACAAGCCAAATGGGAAGAGAAGCAAGCAAATATGCCCAGAAGAAGAGGAACATTGCCCGACCTTTCAATTTAAACCATACCAACATGCCCCCCAAAACTTCGCGAGACCAGATCGCACCTGTCCCCTGCTACAAGCATCAAACCCCCCCCCCCCCCCCCCCCCCCCCCCCCCCCCCCCCCCCCCCGCCCCCCCCCCCCCCCCCCCCCCCCCCCCCCCCCCCCCCCCCCCCCCCCCCCCCCCCCCCCCCCCCCCCCCCCCCCCCCCCCCCCCCCCCCCCCCCCCCCCCCCCCCCCCCCCCCCCCCCCCCCAGTAACAACCATATCTGAAACTTATCCCCATGTACCAAGGAAAATTCCTCTTCTCCTTTGCTAGTACTTGGTGGGAGTGGGGGAAACTTACTGACAGCCGAGGACACCCATTAGAGCAGATAGAGGACTGCCCTCTCTGGGCTCTGTTGCCCCCCCCCCCCCCCCCCCCTCTTCCGCCGGCCGCGCCGTCTCCCTTGTCGCTGTCCCGGCCTTTTCTCTCCGGGTCCCCTCGGTCATGCTGCTGCCGGTCGGCTGGTTCGCCGCCCAGTGCCGCCCCCCGGTCAGCGGCGCGATCGCGGGCTGCCTTGCTGGGCTACAGGGCCTTGTTGTCCTGCGCCTGGCCCCCTTTTTGCTCTCCGCCCGCCTCTGACGGCCCACCTCTGTTCCGCCAGCTCCGGGGTTTAGAGTTTGTCCTAATCATGAAAGCCATAGAGTCCAAAATCTTCACAGGCAGAAATTCAGGGTTTAAAGTTTGCGCGCCAATATGAAGGCATTATAAAAAAAAAGGAAAACCTGTCAAATTCTGCCACAGCCAGAATTTCATGTTCATTGAGCGCGGAGCATGGACTTGACTTCGATTGGGAACAGACCGAGGAGTGTAAAATGATGCCATGGGAAAGGAAAACAAATAAGTTTCAGATTTTAGGATAAACAAGCATTCCAAACAAAGTAGACAGAAACCACAGATCATTACCATAGAAACTTAGTTGAACGGCTACAAATGCTGCGAAGAAGAATAGGCGAAGAGTTAGTGAAAGGGATCGGATTTTAGCAGACCATAGATCGTACACCTGCGCCACAATAATAGCATTCGTACACCAACTTTAGTCAGGATCGTATTTTTAGGGCATACACATAGCATTCGTACTCCAAACTAAATCCGAAACAGACGAGTATAATGAATACCAAAATGAACAGGCTCAAAGCGGGAATGAGATTGGTGGAGTTGATAAATAAAGCAATTGAGTGAATAACAAGGTTCAAATTTCAAGCTTTCAGTTCAACTCACCTTTACAATCAAATTCAAGTTTCAGACACCATTTCAATCAAATTCAAAGTCACAGCCACCATTCAATTCAAATTTCAAGTTCCAAGCACCATTTCAATTCAAAATTCAAATTAAGGCACCATTTCTTTTGGGCTACGAATGTAGCGATTCCAAACCCAGGTTCTTCCCAGGTGTGCACCCCCGCAGGTTGCGCAGGAAAGACCAACAGCGCCATGTGTTATGCGTCACTTACACTACGAACGCTACACACAAGCAACCAGCACTCACCATGTTCTTCTCTTTGGGTGCGAACCAGCTCACAGCTAGGGTCAAAGTGAGATCCCTCCTTTCGCAGGTGAGCGTCCAATTAGGTAGGCAGGGAAGCCATCAGGGCGCAGCGTAAGGTCACCGGCCAACAGCCTCCATGTATTCCTGATCAGGCAAGGCACGGGGAAGGAGACAGGGCTAAGTCATGGGTTTTTCCACACAGGTATGCAAGACAGGTCACAAAGGGCCATGGGGTCGGTCCTTCGGAGTCTTGAAGTGATGCTGATCAAAGCAAGGAAAGGAAAAGGAGCACAGGATTTAGTCAAGATTTTACATAGGCATGCAGAAAGGCCAGAAGGGCCATGGTAAGGTCATTCAGCGAAACAGTCTTGCAGAAGTGGGTGGCTGATCAGGGCAAGGAAACAGGGTATTGGTCAGCTTCCAGCAACAAGCCACCTCACCTCACCCAACAGCCAGCCAGTCAGTCAGCCACTCCCCACATCCTGCAAGCAGCAGGGTTCAAGATTTTTCCACACAAGGAAATGGGCAGGGTTTGGGGTTTTGCACGTGTAGGGCAGGGGAAGCGGAAGGCCATGGATTGTGGCAACTGATTAACTGATTAGTCAGCTGATTCGTCAAACTGATTAGACAGCTCAACCTATCCTTTTACAGCCTGAAGCTACGCCAGCCATGTGCGTTTAGGTAGCAGAGTGGGTGTTAGGCCACAACAATTTAGTTCATGACATGAATTGTCTTATCGCCAAAGCGAGGGCCATCATAAGGAACATGGGGACTATGGTGGAGGCTATGGAGGAGTTTAGGGTGGCTAATGCTATGAGGGCCTTGAAGTGGTCTGATCATCCTGATTCAGGTAAGGAAAGGACCACAGGTTAAGTTTGCACAAGTAAGCTCGGAAGGCCATAGGGCCATAGTAAGGACATTTTCCGTGCCCCACCCATGTTTCGCGTAGCCAAAGTTTGCATAGCCTCAAATAAAGAAGCAACCCTCTTAGCTCACACTTACTGCTGCTGGCTGGCTGGCTACTACACTTACAAACCAACAATTAGCGTGCAAAGGTGGATGATAAGGGCGGGAAGGGGGTGGGGCCTTACAGCCTAGTCCTGATCAAGCCTGGTGACTTACCATCTCCTCCAACTGGTCTTTTAGCAGGGACAAGACTCGTCATCTCAGCAGTGGCCATGGTTGGCATATGTGAGTGCGGTGCTGATACGCGCAGCGCGTGGTAAGGCACCAAGATGGATGCATGCGTGATGCTGCGATGAAATCGTTCGAGATCGCGGGTTATCGGTTGTGGAGAAGCTCTGGTGACCGCTGCAAGGTGGTAAGTGCATTGTGTTTTAGTTTTTTGGCGCCCCCTCTTTAAGGGGGTGGGAGCTCCCAGGGTTACCCTTTGTTCGTTTGTCCGACGACTCGACAATTTTCTTGAAGCCCGACACTTCTTCCAACGTCGCATAATAACTCGCTTCGGTCAGAGCTTCCATCGTTGCCTACCTTTCGTTCGCGTTGCCAACACACTCCGCCAATTTTCCGCGTCGCTTGCGACGCTGCATAGGACCTTGTTTTCAAGGTAGGTCAGTGGCTGATGCACAGCGTGTCAAGGTATGTAGTTCGGTGATTTGGACCAGCCGTTCAAGGTAGGTCAGTGGCTGATGACGCAAGCCGTGGTCAAGGTATGTCAGGTGCCGAATGCACCAGCCGTAGAACAAGGTATGTCATGGCTGGTCATACCGCGATGACAAGGTAGGTCAGGCTGATGCACCAGCCGTGACAAGGATAGTAGTGGCTGATGCACAGCCGATAGACAAGGTAGTCAGTGGCTGATGCACCAGCCGTGACAAGGTAGGTCAGTGGCTGATGCACCAGCCGTGACAAGGTAGGTCAGTGGCTGATGCACCAGCCGTGACAAGGTAAGGTCAGTGGCTGATGCACCAGCCGTGAGCAAGTAGGTCAGTGGCTATCTGCACACCTTGACAAGCATAGGTCAGGTGGCTGATGCACCAGCCGTGACAAGGTAGGTCAGGCGTGGCTGATGAGCGCGCCGTGAAAGGTAGGTATCAGTGGGCTGAGCACCAGCCGTGACAAGGTTAGGGTCAGTGGCTGATGCCCAGCCGTGACAGGTACTAGATGGATGGATGTGTGGGAACGCAGCATTTATGTGATGTAAGAATGAGGCGAGGATGCTATCTTATGTTTATACAATGCATACATAACGATCTGTATATAAATGGTAACTTTAGCCGCAGTCAGGCTGCCTGGGCATATGTGATACCATATGATGACAATTCATAAGATCATCATTGTCATCTTGGCATTCCCTTTTATGTGTTATGTTGCCTTCACAAATCGTTCCTGAGCACGGGTTGTTTGAAAAGCACATGTGTTCAGCTCACAAGCATAATTCATGCGGTTGCTGCATGCACCAGCCGTTGTGGAGGTTGAAAGAGAATGTATGTTGGTGTTTCATGTTGCCACAAATTCGTTTCAGGAGTTTTTTGTCGCCCTATCCGCCCTGTAACATTTTATACTACTAAATAAGCGGCACCAACAGGAAAACAACTCACCAAGTCGTGGCCCGACAACGAAACGAGCTGCAGAACATAGAGCCTTGAGCCATCAGTAACTGGGCCACCCACCCACCGTCACCGTCTACTGGATCACCACCCAACCATCAACTGGCACCTCCCACCCAACACGCCACCATTCAACTGGGACCATCCACCCACCCTACCACCCATCCTACTGGATCCACCCACCCACGCATCAACTGGACCCACCCACCACCATCTACTGGGATCACCTACCACTATCAATCTGGACCTCCACCACGCCTCACCACCACCAACTGCAACCAACTTACCAAGTCGTGGCGACAACGAACAGAGCCCAAAACATAGAGGCCTTGAGCCATCCAGAACTGGGCCCACACACACACGTACCCACCGTTACTGGATCCAACCCACCCACCATCAACTGGACCCTCCACCACACCACCCACTCCACATGGACTCACCCACCACCAACGTCTACTGGATCCACACCACCCACCATCAACTGGACCCACGCCACAGCGCGTCTACTGGATCCACTACCACTAATCAATTAGAACCCTCCCACCCACACCACATACCAACTGGCAACCACTTACAGTCGTCGGCCGACAACCGAACAGAGCCCAGATACATAGAGGCCTTGAAGCGCATCCAGTAAATGGCCAAGCCATCCTATGAAAAATAAGTGGGGCATGTGATAATTGGGTACAGATGCGACTGGATGGGACAAGATTGGTCAGGCTAGACGCATATAACTACTCTTGATGGCAGGCTTCAAAATCCCTTGTTGTTTCATTCATTGAAAATGGATCCCCAGCTAGTTTGGTTTGTGTCAGGCCAGATCCAAACATTTATATCTTATCTAATTGCATAGCTAAATCGGCATCAAAACATCAGACGCAGGCTTTATTAAAAAACAAGGGTTATAAGGATACGGGGCAGGAATTGAAATAAAAAAGTAGCTCTGATTGGGATTTTGGTTTACATGGACCTTTTTGATCTGTACTAGGGAGGTGTGTGGGCAAGAAAGCATTACAATTGAGGAGGCCTAACTCTCAGCGCGCCAGAAACAGCACCCACTCCCCCACCCTCAACTCCACCTAATACACACGGGCAGTGGTGGTGCGTAGGCCAAATTGTCATAATGGACGAATGTATCCCGGTACTGTTCTCAAAATAACGGTTTATTTGACGGAAGCACCGTCAAATTGTGGCGTACGGTATATTCACAAGAAAAAACCGGTCGAATTGTTTTTTTTGTTGCGATACGCATCTATCAACTGCTCAGTGAGCCAACACTAGCAATCTTTGGAGATTACGAGCTTCCCTGGGATGCCTGCATCTATCTGCATATTCAGATGCCTCATCTTTGACAAATAAAAAGGTCAGGAGACAGACCCCGGCATCTTCCACTCTTCTCGCTCCCTTTGGTTTGAATTATGGCATACTGGTGATGGGAAACGGTTAGAGGAGGTAAAAGGCTGGACAGGTACAAAAGAAGCATAGAGGCAATAGGGATAGAAGTCAAGATATATGTGATTGTGTGAAGTATACAAAATAGCGGTATGTCATAATTGTAGCCGTAGTCAAAAAGCCTTACCTTGGTCATCAGGTCACTGAGGGCAGATACATGAAGCATACGCTAACTGCTTATGTTTATGACTTTAACGATAGGGCAAGAGATGATTTTCAGGGTTAAGTGGAAGGTGAAACGATTGAATGTCTCATTCTAGTTATTGTTCAAATATGCGCAGGGAGTGGGGTTATGGCTGAACCAAGATTTTGGGATCATTGGCAGTATTATATGTAACTCCTTGGAGGTCTAGGAACAGTGTCCCTAAATACGTACCATGAACCATGAATCAGTGGAAAAATGATTGAGTAGAAATGTTTCAGTTGAGGCATACATGGATTCTTTTTAAAATGAAACGCGTCATGTGTAACGTCCTTAATAAATAGATTAGCAAATTAAATTGATATTCCTATTTTAAAAAGCGTCAAATGTAAACATCAATTTATAAGATCGCCCCCCCCCCCCCCCCGAAAAAAAGGGGGCCGTCAAATTTTTTGGAAACCGTTAAATAAAATTTTGAGAACAGTATGGCACATGTTTGGTGATAAACCACCCCATCACATCAATTTTTTGTGGGGAATTTGGCCTTCGAGTGATGTGAACTGGTCAGATCAAATCAAGGTTAGTAAAGGCATAACCATCATACATGGTTTGGTGACACACACACACGCATCAATCGTTGTTGTGCGCATTGTGTATCCCATGTTATCTCATGAACTTGCAAGTGAATCAAAGTTCTACGGGGGATTAATGTGTCACATTTGGGCTAGAAGCCCAATCCTCCCAACATCCCATATGTTTAGGGAACGGCAAATCGATATGATGTTGACCAACGAGAGTATGAATATCATATGATATCATAGCAGAAATGCATATGATTTAATATCATATGAATTCATGACCGAGGCGCAAAGTTACATCGTCAGACCGCCGGCATCATATGATATCATTGATATCATTCGATGGGCATGACTTCTATGATTATCATATTGCTGACCCGCTGCATATGTTAAACCATAATTCTTCAGGCAGCGGCGCTGACGAGCGGACCATGCAAGGTTTCAAGACAGTTAGGGCCAAGGTTCTTGTTTCGTGCTACATGTATCTTGAGGGTCAAGCAGACAGAGCGGTGACATTGGGGGCAAATCCGCCCAGAAGGGCGGACTCCCCTCAAAGTTTTGGTGCACGAATGTACGAAGCAATAAATTAAATGACCCTCATGGCCTGGCTGGCTGGGCTTGGTTGTGTAGCTAACCAAACTGCATAACCTACCAGCATTGGATGGTGCAGGTGCCACTGGCTAGTCGCGGCACAATAGCAACATCCTTATGCGGTGGTCCGCATGACCTGGATGGGTAGTGAAAAGTGTTTAAGTGGGTTTAAAGTGGGTTTAGTGGGTTGTTGAGTGGTTGTCACTGCTGTTAGTGGTTGACGGGTACCAAACCAATGATAAAGCATGGTAGCGGCCACAAAATCCATGAGTCCCTGGGGAACAGCTTCCAGCATCCTCTTCATAATGCTTGTACTTGGGCAGGCACGCAGCAGTACAAATGATGCCCTCCCCATATGTAGTAGCTTGCAGGCAGCCATAGTGACTAGGGGTATTATAACTTCAAGGAATGAGTAACTAGTTGAGTTAGGGTTTCGGGCCTGACATCGATTTTCACAAACGCAGCTAGCAATGAACGCAGGACCACTGATTATCGGCAGCGTTCATCACACATGACAGCAAGTAAGATTGGGGGTTTAGGGCTCATTCCGGGTTACGTACGTCAACATGTGGGGGCAGGTCCGGGTTTAGGGTCCCTCTCTCTAATTCCATACACCAATGGCGTTCAGGTGCAGGGGCCCAACTGCTCAAACATCTGCTGCCCTGGGCTGGGTGAACACAGTGGGATACGGGCATAACTTTTCTCTCAGCTACGTGCTGGCGCTTCCAGGCTAGCTTTCCAAGCAGCCATGAGCAAAGTCCGCAAATGTAACATTCAGGAGATAATAGCTTCGCAGGTGCTCTAGGTTGGCATCAGGTTTTGTGAAAATAACTTCGTCAAGGGGAGGTTCCTAGAAGATGCTACTTGTCAGCTGAATGAAAAACTGTGGCGGCTGTGGGATAGGTGATAGCAACCCTAGAAGAATCAACCTAACCTAGCAAGCCCTGGCCCCCTCGACGCAACCTCATAGAGTGTGAGTATGGTCGTTAGAGGCAACGACCGTTAATGCCACGCATTCGCATATGTTTATATAGACGTCTCCCGGTGTCCCTCTGCCAGCAGTTGGGCGGGGATGGCATTGCGAATGTCTACCAGGCTGAAGGGGAGGTGCGGACAGGTCGTCAGGTGCCGTCGCTGTGCCATCAGTGTCAAAGGCAGGCATTAGCATGGCGTGGACGTTAAGGGATGTATTAGCAGGCCCCTTGTGAGAGCTGGAGCAATATCGGTTTGGCAAGCCAAAATTCTAGAGGAAGGAACGAAGAAGGCGGAGGACGGATGAGTCGATTACTGCAGAAGGGTTTGCCATCGACACTAGGGCGTGACCGACCACACCCAAAGGGGGACGGTCGCTCTAGTCAGCCTAAAGCTGAGGTGCGAAACTTTACGCCTCAAAATAAGCAGGAGACGTGGACATCGGTACCCGGGAACGGGCTTTCATATCAGCGATGGCTTCCAAGGGCAAACTCATATCACAAGCGAAGGGCCGTACCCGCTGGAAAACCTAACCCTAGAGGTCGGCTCAATGCGCAGCGCGACAGAAGTGCGCGCAGCGGGAATATCTGCTTAGCTCCTCGCTCCGCATATGACGCATCACTGCGCGAATTTTGAAAGCTGCAGGCAATGGAATAATAATCATGCGATGGTGTCGAGTTAAACTGAGCTACTGCTTGGGCATAATTTAATCACTGCATCGGCGACTGCTCGGAGGTGGTATCGCAACGACGAGTGGGCAAACAGATGCTGGGCTGGGTGCATCATCATCTCATTCAACGGGATTTTCATGGACGACACAGCGACCTTGAGATCTGTCGCAAACCTGCTCACTGACGCAGCCCAGGGCTTCAGGCAGCCCTACTAGGATTCCTCAGGTTAACGAGCGAGTGGCTGCATTGGAGTCAGATATATGGCTTGGCTCTGTCAACAGCGTGAATGGAGGAAACTGTATGCCATTTCTTTAAAGCGACCCCGCGTCAAATGGGCATCCAGTAGGGTCGAGTAGGGCTGGATTCAAACCGCGCGCGCGCACGCGCGGCTCAGGCGCGCACCCAAGCGCTGCAGAACCCAAAGCACCCCCGTCTTCCGTCTTTACCGAATCTTGAGCTATGAGAATCGATACATGGGCAGAGGACGCTGCCAAACAAGATCTGCGCTGCACCGCTAGTATTCGGCGTGCAGCAAGAGGCCATGCAACACGTAGCAAGAGCCATACTAAAGGCAGCCAGAGCCCTTTAGAGAAGAATGCAATCATTTCAACAGTGACATTATCGTTCACTAGCAGTCCCCAAGCTCGCTCATCTTAGCGCTCATTCATCACAAATCCTCTGCTCGTCGGTCTTCCTAGCTGTGCTAGTTGTTGAGGGGGAGACATCAAGAGAGGCCGCACCCACGGGGTGGGGCTTTTTTTGAGGCGGACTCCGAGATCAAACACTTCCGCCCACATTTGGGCACTCTGGCAAAGGAAGCCTTCTGTACTAGTTACTTCGGTGGGCTGCGATGGAGCGAGAGGTCACATATCGGGCAAATTTTGGTATGGATGGCGCAAGCAATGAGTTCGAGGCTTTCTATAATCAGTATCTAGGGGCTCAGGGGTCGCGCGCGTGTGGGAGCGCGTCTGGGGCGATCAGGCCCACGTCGACAGACCAAAAAACACCCGAGGCCACCCTCACTGCCACCCTTGAGTCCACGAGATAAGGTACCCGCGGTGCGCCACATATTGTGTCGCTGTAAAACCGAATTCCTTCTAGCATGTCCGGGCGGCGGTTGCCGTGATAAAATTCGTACGATGCTCCGGAACTTTCGAGGCTACTCTGATGACACCCTCCCATCCTCAGAAACTTCCGGAGGTACCGCTCTAAATGATCGTACCGATGCTCTCGAAACTGCCGGAGGATACCTATCATCCTCGGCTCCTTCTGTACCCTCTTTCGCCTCCCTATCCCCCATTTTTTTCTTCTCTCGGTATCCATCCTACTGACACCACCGCGCCTCCTCAACTCCCTCTACCTGCATGCCGTCCGATACGCACATACCATCGTGTGTACCCGCCGGGCGCATGGAATCTGCTACAACACTCATCCCAAACTTCCTTCTTCCGCCACCGGCTATTGTGCGGGGTACCGCCCCCCCTAGCCAGCCACCCCGGTTTGATGGTGTTGTCCGAGGACCCCTCTGGACAGCTTCCTTAGGGTGTGTTTTTCCAGTGGACCGAATAGTTCAAGGATAGCACTCTATACAGTAGCAAGGTGTACGCGTACATCAGTACATCGGCGTGGCGTACCACGTGAACTGTCTGCTGTACGGAGCAGAGGCGCCAGCCTGTCGAAGGGCCGGGTCGAAGAGATTCAAGGACTTGGGGCGCGAATTTCGATTCGGATGCGACTAATGAATCTCGGCGTTGCATTCAGACAACAAATTTCAACTGGGGCTTTCAACAGCACGTCTTCCACCTCGTTTTCTATGATGGTAATCGTTCGTCTGCTCCTTGTCGTTAGGTAGAGAATCCATCGTGTGAAGGCGTCAATCAAGCGTTCTCATAAAAGGGCCGATGGGTGACGCGCGCCATAGGTGAAAGTAGAAAACTCGCAACAGAACATCAGGAGTCGCAACTCGGAATCGAATTTCGCAATATCGATATCTTCGTGAATCAATGTGTGGGCGCCAGCGTGGCACGAGTGTTTCCAGTGGGCATAGTTTCAACTTCGACATTTCAACTTTTCGCCGATCTGGCACGCCAGGTGCGCAGCCAGGTTAGGGTTTGTCCGTCGCCCCTCCCCCTCAACAGTTCAACTGTTTGAGCATCCGCCCCCCCCCCCCCCCCCCCCCGTTCGGGATTGGCTCAACAGTTCAAACTATTTTCGAGGAGGGGCGGTGGACAATTTCGAGGGAGAGCGTTGGACAAACAGTCACAAAAAGTGATACAACAGCGAGCATCTTCGGCAGATTCTCCCCGAGATCTGTAAACACGCCCCGAGTTGCGAGTAATTGGGAGCCAATTTCCAAGTTGAATGGGCGAAGACATGAAAGAAGGCGGGAATTAACCAGTTCGAATGGTGATAGCGAGAGCCACAGAGTCGATCAATATGTCAATCTGACAACCCGACCCATTCGACCGGGCGGAGCAGTAGGAGAAGCGGCAGCGACAGGAGGAGCAAGAGAACAGATGGTAGTGGGAGAGCGCAGGCGCAATATACACTGGCGGTGGTAAGCGGTGGAATTCGGTGATTTGAGGAAACTTCGAGTAAGCTGCATGCACTTGCAGCGAGGGGGGCGAGGAACCAGAGCGCTCTAGAGGGGCAGCCGTGATGAGATGGCACTTATTCGAGGCTTTAGAGGTCGGTCACAGCTTGTTTCTATTTTAGGATCCGCAGTTCTATTAAGGGGTCCGGTTTAAGCGGCGGTTAAAGTCGTTATTTTCGGCGCTAACCGGTGTTTGGTCGGAAACCACGAAAAGTTAAGGTCGGTTAAAGACAACCGTCCCGGTTAGTGCAATGCCCCCCCCCCCCCCCCCCCCCCCCCCCCCCCCCGCCATTAAAGAAAGTTTAAGGGGCGGTTAAGTTCGGTTTGATGAATGAGATATGGTGAGTCACGAAGTTGGAGCGCGCCTCTTAAAAATCACGCTGCTTTTACTGGTAAATAAACATGAAAATTGACAGCCTTGTTTTGGCCTAGAAAGGTGTTCGACTTAGGAGAAATATCACCAACAAAGGGTACGATTAGCGTCGAACGACCCTTGTTAACGACACTAAGGGTTGTTGTGGCCTACAAACGGTTAAATAAATACACGACTTAGATGGCTTAATAACCCTTTGATGAATTACCGGTTAATTCATTAAGGATAACTTGGTTCTGGGGCACCCTTGTTAGAGTTGCTTGTTTGATGGTTTGTTTGAGTCACTTGGTGTAACTGGTTGACGCCCATCTAACGGGTAGTCCAACTGGTCAACGACCATTATTCTCACAATCATCAACGCGGGTTGACTGCAACACTACACCCTAATGCAACGCGGTAGTCCAACCTCTAATGAACCATGATTTCTTCCAACTTGTGAGCACTCATCAACGGGTTGACTGTCTCACTCCACCCTAAGATTCCAACCGGTTATCGCCAGCGGGCTAATTTACCATTATTTATTAAGCTCATCAACGGGGTTGACTGGCGCACTCCACCCCTATTCAATCCGGTAGTCCAATTGCTATTGTATCCATGAATCCTTCCACTAGTGAGTACTCATGAAACGGGTTGACTGTCTCACTTCAGGTCCTAATTCACCGGTTATCCAGCGCTAATTAACCATTATTTCTGAAGCTCATCACCGTTTTTTTGTCAGGACTCACCACCCTGATTTAAACTGTACTCAATGGGCTAATCACTTCCAGTCCAATAGTGGATCCGGGACCAATGCACGAACAGGAGGCAGAGACCCTCGCAACAATTACAAAAGTATTCAACAAACTAGAAGCGGTTGCAAAAGTACCAATATAACAAAATTATAAAAAAACTATAAGCGGTTACAAAAGTATCCTACAAGACAATCCATGCTTGTGGCACATTGGGCTCACTTAATATACTCATTAACATGGACACTCTCTCGCATGCGCAGCCTGCCTAGACTACCCCCTTTCATTCTCCCCATGTACCATTCGTAGACATTACGCCATGAAAGGGTCTCTCCCTTCTTCGGCCTCCCTCCACTGCCTTGCTTTGCAAGCCCTGCCTTGTTCCTCTGTCCTTCCATGCTTCATATATAGAGAGGAATCTGCTGGGAGGTGGTGAGGTGGAAAGGGGGTTACATAACATAAATCAGAACAGACTTCCAACGCACACAATTTAGGAGCACGCACGCACGCAACAAACACACTATTTAGGAAGCATAGCAGGGGCAGAAAGCATGAGCATGGTAGGAGCAGGATTATGTGTATTCCAAGCAGCAAGCAAGATGGTGCAATGAGGGCAGGGGTGAGGGGAGGAAGAGGAGGGAATAGGGGAAAAGTTTTTTTTGCACAGAAGTGGGAAAGGGGGAAGGGTGCATGCCAGTATGTTGTCAGCACTGTTTTTGCTTTTAGGCTACGCGCAGTAGCTTGTAGGCAGCGCCCCTGGCTTGCTAGTCATTTGTCATTTGTCTACCCCTTCTCATTACCGTCGTGCCCCCTACCCTTCTCATAATGTCTTGCCCTTGCTGTGCCCCCTGCCCTTCTCATTACTGTTCTCTTAGAGGTCGTTTCACACGGGACTGGTTTGGGTTTGGGCTAAGGGGGTAGTTGGGCGTTTTCTGTCGTACATCCAAACCTTTTTTCGTTCACACGGGAAAAAGTTGACGCGTTAGGGTCAAATTAGTTAACCAAATGCTAACCCTAACCCAAACCCAAACGTGCCCCCCCCCCCCCCCCCCCCCACACACACACACCCCCCGTTTTGGGTTATGATTATGGTTTATGTCGCACACGCGTTGTTCGTTGTTTCTGTTGAGATAAATTGCGACGCATTTCCTTCAGTCGCTTGTTTTTCGAAACCGTCCTCCCTTTCGCGCCATCTATAATATTCACTGCGCTGTATGGAGGGGTCCGATCTGGATGGGCCGCCACCTGCAGATCCACACCAGCATGAGATGCAGCTGTAGCAGCGTGATACGCAGTATGAGGAGACGCAGCTTCCCCCTTCCTCACATTATCGCCAGAGCCTGCTTGATTTGAGCGCTCCTGCTGCGGATCGGGCAATTCAAAATGTTCAAACTTTTCCAACTGGCAAGAAGCTCTGGAATGCCGTCCGAACGAAATTCATGGGTTTGGGCGGGTTTGGGCTAACCTCGGCTAATCTTCTGCTAACCCCCTCTGACGCGGCAGGTTAACATCAAACCAAAACCCAAACCCAAACCTGTCCCGTGTGAACGACCTCTTAGAGGGCGTTTACACGAAGCCGGTTATCTCGGCCAGTTACGGTTAAGATGTACAGTTAACTAACTACGAAGCGTTTACACGACACTTTTGCGTCAGTTATCTCGCCCAGTTAACCATTTTCGCGATAACCATAACTACCCCCCCCCCCCCCCCCAGGGTAGTCCTAGACGCACGTCCTTGCGTCCCAGGACGCAACATGGGGAGGGCCGTTGCGTCCCAGGACGCAACATTGGCAGGGTCGGTTGCGACCCGGACACAGCCTCATAGATTGGTTGCGTCCGGGACGCAGGTTTTGGAAGTTGGTTGCGTCTCACTTCATTACCTGCGTTCTCATGCGTCCCAATGCGCCCCAATGCGCCCCAGTGCGTCTGATGCGTCCGAACTCGAGAGTGTCTCAGTAGGTGGTGCAGGACGCAAATGACTCTCTCAGCCACATCATTTGAATGGACTCGAACCTAAAAATCCCCCACATGCCCCCAGGCCCTGAGTGGATGAGCGGGGTTCAAACAGCACCCCTAGTCTAAAGCCTGGAATTTTTTGATGTGATCGATTTATTCTGGTCGATCTCCAAAAAATATTCGAACCGTCAAAATGCAATCTCGCGGTACGCCCAATACTGCGACCAAGCAGCGAAGGCTGGATGAATTTTTTGTTGCCAAGCCCGCTGCTGCTGCTGCTGCTGCTGCCGCCGCCGCTACTGTTGCAGCCACTGCACACTGTCCAGAAATATTATGTAAAGGACTCAATGAGATGGAATGGGACGCAGTAGGACGCATCAAGCATGGAGAAAAAATTGAGACGCAGTGGGACGCAGTGGGACGCATCAAGCTGCTTGTTGCTGTGGGAGGGGGAAAGAGGAATTTTTGGGACGCAACCTTCAAACTTTACTGCGTCCCAGGACGCAACCTACGAAATTGGCTGCGTCCCTGGACGCAACCTACCCAATTGGGTGCGTCCAGGAAGCAACTCCTGGGGTCCGTTTGGACAACCCTGCCCCCCCCCCCCCCCCCCCCCCCCCCCCTAGTTACGGGTTAAAGGTTAAGGTTAGTGGTTCGTTAAGTTCGTTTGGCTGTGAGATATATCGGCTACGCTAGCTCCAGTTCAGTTCGTCAATTTCTGCAGATTCGAATTTTCTAGAGCAGCAAGCAGAGGCATTGGCGAGCAGATGTTGATGATCAGCTGCCAGATCTCACCCAGCAATCTCGATCGACGGGTCGCTGCGGAGCGCTGCGGAGCCTCGAAGTCGCTTGCTTCACAGCACGGTTCGTGCTGGGGAGCAAGGCCCGAAATAGCTCGTCTGTCACCCAAAATTCAAAAATCACGAGGCTATCCAGAAGTACACGACCAACCTGACCGAACGCAAACTGCGAGCGCAAATGCACGTGTAAACAGAAACTGGCTAAGTTTGCGTTCGTTGAGGGTTCGGGCATACGTGGCGCTAATTATTTGGTTATCTCGCCAACTTAACTGGCCGAGATAACCGGCTCGTGTAAACGCCCTCTTAGAGGTCGGTCAGACGAGACAGGTTTGGGTCTGAGTTACGGGTTAGTTGGGCGTTTCTGTCGTACATCCAAACCTTTTTTCGTTCACACGGGACAAAGTTGACGCGGTTTGGTCAAATTCGGTAACCCAAATGCTAACCTAACCCAAGACCCAAACGTCCCCCCCCCCCCCCCCCCCCCCCCCCCAAGTTTGGGCGATGGTTATGGTTATGTCGCACACGTGTTGTTCGCTTACTTCCCAATCCGATTCCTCTGAACAAAGGGAAGCCCGATTTCCCACTGTTCGTCTACAAGGGAAGCAAGAGCACCAGGATTCCCGCGAATGCTGATGCAGAGACTACCGATCCGGATCTGTCAGTCCTCTTAAAACGTCTTGATAGGGTCGCAACAGAGCCCACAGCGGAACAAGGAGGAAGCATCAGCCTGCTCACAGCTGCATTTGCGCCTGCAGCCGCCCCAGGTAAGGATGCGTCGAATTCTGCGAGTGCGAGCATGCTCCAAAGGAGCAACAATTGATTATCGATGCGTCTTCCCATGATCACTCCGACTTCAAACTTTTCCCACTGGCAAGAAGCCTCAGGAATGCCGTCTGAACGAAATTCGCGTGTTTGGGCGGGTTTGGGTTAACCTCGGTTAACCTCGTCTAACCCCCTCTGACGTGGCAGGTTAACCTCAAACCAAACCCAAACCCAAACCTGTCTCGTCTGTCAGCCTGTTTCCAATTAAGGGTTAGGCCGGGGGGGTTAAGCTAGGGCCAGACTTGGTTACACGTTTTGGCATGTCTCTAAGCCGGTACTGGTTCGAATCGGGTAATTTTTGTGTAGAGTTTCAGTCGACCCCCTCGTGGTGAAGTTTCGCAAAAAAATGCCGGTTCCGCCTGAACCAGCACCTCAAAATAGTGGCCTCAACATGCCCCAAATAGACGAAAATCGGGCAAAACAGTTACACTTTTTTCACTTTTTTTTGAGCCAATATTTAAAGCTCGACTTCAAAACACCTTTAGCCAAGATGCAAAACATTTTTGAAAAAAAAACAAACCCTCCCGTTCTGGGTTTCAGATCTAATTTGGCACAGATCGTATAATTTGACCCAAAATGTGCCCAAAATGGCATATATCTCATGTTTTCAGAGTCTCATCCAAGTTAGAAACTCTTTACAAGTTGCAGATCATTAGATTGCATCCTCCCAGCAGATTCTAACCAGGTGAATTTGGTGTAGAAGTTGAGGAGGTCACCCATTTGACATACACATGCACCATGCCAGCCATTCCCAACCCTTACAGGCTGGCATACCGACCCGCAGCAGTCGGAACGAGAGGCAGGATCACGCAGTTTCTGACAATTCAACTTCAGGCAATATGATAGATGGCACAATTCGATGGCGATTGATCGATTCCCTGGCTCAATCTGTGCTCTGTTGAGCTCGCGGCAGTCACTTACGTAGAATCGTGCACCCTCGGGACTTCCGGGAGCTTTCGCCACAGGCCACGGCAGGATGCGAAAATACGATGTAAACTCCGGAAATTGCTTTGCGTTTGCTTTTGGTCTTCACGGAGACATCGGAAAAGAGAGAACCAGTTTTTGGCCTGGGGTGAAACTAAGCTTAACCCCCCCGGGTTAGACCGGGTTATGGAGCATAACCGTCCTCGGCAATCGGAAACACTCGAAAACTTGTACTTCGCTCGACCGACTTGTACACCATTTTCCGGCAAATTTTTATGACGTGCCGGTGCGGATCGGGGTTACCCTGAACCGTCCCCCCCCCCCACCACCACCACGGTTAAGCGTAACCCCGATCAGCCATGGTTCCAAGCTGGCAATTAAACCCGCAGCGGTCACTTGCGGCCATTCTGTGGAGTTGAGCGCGAGCGCTGCAATCTTATAGATCGCGCAGTCCCGCGCGACCCCTTCAATTCTCCAATCAACTCCATCCCTCCTCGCGTAGCCCCTTGGGCCCAGAAGCGTCAGAAGGATCTGGAAGCATAAGATCAGGGGCAAATTCAGATTCATGCGCAAATGCTATTTATCAGTAACGAGCAACGCACCTGGTACAGATCTCGCTGCGTTTCCAGCTCATAATGGCGTCTCTTCCTATTTTCGGAAAGCAGAAGCTCCTGGGATATGGTAACGAAATGGAACAGGACGGGGCCCACGACTTGGAGCCAGAACATGAACTCGTCCATTGCGAGACGTTTGAAGACAAGAAAGGCAAGCCGGCGAGTAAATAATCCAATGCTTCCACGCTGTCGAAGAACTGATTTAACGATCACATAACCCAGATCTTCCATAACCCAGATTTCAGGGACAATCGGAAACACTAAATTGTACAGCGGGGGTTACGCGACAGGAAGCTGGCTAGAACACGGGTTACGAGTACTGCCGCACTACAGTTTGCGGGTTATCCATAACCGTAACCTGGTCTTATGGAAACAGGCTGTGTATGACCTCTTAGGGCCCAGCGGGGGCCCCAGCTCAGCACTCGAACTTGAACGGTAGGGTTGAATGGTCTACTATACACAGTTGAATTGTCGGTCCACTGGAAACACGCCCTGCCACAGAAGAAGGGGTCGGAAATATGGGTGATAAGAGCAAAGCGCGCCATCTAAAGGGTTCGTTGACGTTGAGGAAGGGGTCCTGCAAACCGGTTAATGATGATAAAGGGTCGGCCAACCGACAAACGGTTACAACTAGGCAGGGCAAACCGGTAAAAAAATCGTGTCCATTTTACCAGTTTTTTTTATTGATCCCCTCATCTCCGCTGGATTCCTTCGGTTCCCCCTTTGCGGCACCGTCCCTTCCCCCGCTTCTACTCCCCATTCCCCAACCTCCCCCACTCTGTTACCGACCCTTCCAAATCCCATTCCCCCACTCCGAAACATCACTGCTACTCAACACCCCCTTTCCCCAAGCTCTCCTGCCTACCACCACGTCTGCGATGCACGCCTTCCAACAATCTAGACTGCCCATCTACATTGGAGGCCTAGGCATCGCCGAGCACTGCATGATACTCATCTTCCAGATCAAGTCAACGCAAGGATGCTTTTTCATCAGCGTCGATGCCGAGCTCAACGACGCCCCAGGAAATGAACCCGCCACAGGTGATGGATACCCCTCTGTCGCTGGTAACACGCCTTGATCCTGCTAATGAAACCAAGCTCTGGCAGCTGTTGTTACTCCTATCCTACTTGGATTACCTGCCAACAGAACAACCAGGCATTCATGACTGTTCTCCAGTCACTGTCCAAACCCATCCAGACAGCCCTCCTCACCTACAGATATGGCAACAAAAGCCATCAAATTCCTCAAAAGACAATATGGAGCTGTAGCTGGAGATGCTGAGTTCACCTCGTTCACAGCCATGTACAACGCTGCCAAAGGTATGGAAGAAGGACCCACTTCCTACCTTGTCAGATGCCAGGAAATGTACTCACAGATCGCTACTGGTGCAAATGGTGTCTCCCACATGTAAAAAGGAGACATTCCACACTATCCTGATCAAGGGCCTGAAGCCCAGGCCTGAGTTTGCTGGATTTGCACTATGAATAAAACAGCATTTTACGAACTGTGGGCCATGTGATCTGCATCAACAACCTGAGGCCCTGAGCATGGAATGGACACCTATGGACTACATCATGATCCAACTGTATCCCCCAGGCCAGCCATCCAGACACAAATCCTTTGACCACTTCCTGATCAAGATTACAAAGCAGTTGGCCCAGGATGGATACCCTTTCCATGGCACTTAGTGGCCAGGGTTGTCCAAACGGACCCCAGGAGTTGCTTCCTGGGACGCACCCAAATGGGTAGGTTGCGTCCAGGGAGGCAGGGACGCAGCCAATTTCGTAGGTTGCGTCCTGGGACGCAGTAAAGTTTGTAGGTAGCGTCCCAAAAATTTCCTCTTTCCCCCTCCCACAGCAACAGCAGCTTGGTGCGTCCCACTGCGTCTCAATTTTTTCTCCATGCTTGATTGCGTCCCACTACGTCCCATTCCATCTCATTGAGTCTTGAACATAATGTTTCTGGACTAATTGGTTACATTTTTGTACACAGTGTGAAATATACCAGAAGTTACTTTAAGTACGCCAGTAACTATTCTAGAGACAGTTGACAAGTTGGTGACACGTGCTACGCGGCAGCGGCAGCGGCTGCAACAGTAGCGGCGGCAGCAGCAGCTGCAGCAGCAGCAGCAGCAGCAGCAGCAGCGGGCTTGGCAACAAAAAATTCATCCAGCCTTTGCTGCTTGGTCGGAGCATTGGGCGTTGCCGCGAGATTGCATTTTGACGGTTCAAATATTTTTGGAGAGCTCGACCAGAATAAATCAATCACACTGTCAAAAATTGCTAGGCTTTAGACTAGGGTGCTGTTTGAAACCCCGCTCATCCACTCAGGGCCTCAAATTCAAATTATGTGGCTGAGAGAGTCCTTTGCGTCCTGCACCACCCACTGAGACACTCTCGAGTCGGACGCATCAGACACACTGGGGCGCATTGGGGCGCATTGGGACGCATGAGAACGCAGGGTAATGAAGTAAGACGCAACCAACTTCCAAAACCTGCGTCTTGGACGCAACCAATCTATGAGGCTGCGTCTGAGACGCAACCGACCCTGCCAATGTTGCGTCCTGGGACGCAACGGCCCTCCCCATGTTGCGTCCTGGGACGCAAGGACGTGCGTCTTGGACTACCCTGGTGGCCATAACTCCATTTAATGTGACCAGTTAGTAATGAACACTCTAGGAATTTATTCATGTCCTGCCCCCATGTACTGCTCCATGTACTGCCCCACGTGCAGTTCAAGTTTTTCCCCCTTAGTTTTTTATAGCCACAACATGGGCCCACATTTGCTTCCTACTAACACACGAGCAAAAAGGAAACCTCCACACTTCGTGAAAACATGATGTCTCCTATTCTGATTTAGTACCTAAGCTAGTAGACTTCACTCCCAAATCATGGGGGGAATAGTATAGTATACATCATGCCTCCCATGATGACACTTTAAGTTTCTCCTCTAGCTTCCCTGCAGCTCCCTTTTGAGACTCTCTGCAGCATCCATGCAGCTTCCCTGCAGCCCAGTAACCCTGCCGCTTTCCTGCCGCTTTCCTGCAGCTTCCCCTTTAGATTCCCTGCAGCTTCCTAGTCCCTACAGCTCAGCAATACAGACTGATCTTGCACCTTCCCTGCAGTTTCATCATAGCCCAGATACCAATAGTGACCTAATGACTTTGAGACCCCACAAGTGCTCCATTTCCTGTAGTCCTGACCTGAATAATTTATTATCTAGCTCTTGACTCTAGTAGACTAGCCCTCAGTCTGTATTTGTCTACAATTGGGGGGGATATTGTAGATGAATGGAGTCCAATCATATTTTCTTTTACTATAATACTCTGTACTCAGTCTTCAGATACGCTCCCAAGAGATTAATTCTCAGGATTCACAAGGAAGGAAGAATGCTGTGTACCAGACCTGGATGTCCTCCTCATGGGATGAGAGTGGAAAACCTGAGATGCTCAATTATCTCATCCGAGACCTACCTCACAAGGTTGTGCGTAATATTTCTAGATTTAAAACTTCCTCCCAGTACCTAAAAGTGGAAACTGTTAGATGGAAACGTCCAGTTGTGCCTTGGAAAGATCGAGTGTGTCACCTTTGTGATTATGGAACAGTTCAAGATGAACACCATGTGGTTTTTGAATGCACTGACGTAGCCTTGCTGAATTCGAGAAGAAAGTATCAGAGCCTGGTTTCCCAATCGGAGAGCAAAATGATTCCTCTACATTATCTGATGTGCAATCCAGAAGTTGAAGGGCGAGAAAAGCTTCCTTTATTCATCCATGAATGTTTGAATATACTGGATCAAGTCTTACTTGATAGGTTTGAATAGTTATTTTTTTGTGTACTATTTTTTTTCGTTCAGAAGAAGAGGTATATATTATTTAAAAATTGGAAAATAAATGAAAAAAAGTTGAAACGAAAAAAAGGGATTTGTACTAGTTTACATTTTCTGGTAAATGTTTTTCTTGCCGATGATAGCGACCAGCCAAATTGCTGGCCGAAGCTATGTAACCAAGTTCATGTTCTAGAAGAAGAAGGAGAATGAGCAGAATGGTATTTGTTTGAGGAAAAGACTTGGGCAGATGACTCCTCAATCTGAAGTGTCAACAATATATGACCCATTCTGAACAGAGTGGACTTAACCCGGATGTTACCTATGAAGACGATTTGCCCTTTGCCCTCCTAGGTCGCTGAGCAACACATTAACGTTATGCTTATGTTCAAGGCATTAACCAAGCAAGAGATGATCTCAATAGTTAAATAAACGATTAAATGTCTCATGCTAGATATTTCCATAGTACAGATAGTGCTATGCTGAACAAGATGTTCGGATCATTGCTGTATTGCATGTTCACTTCGTGCAGGTCCTAGAACAGTGTACCCTAATTTTGTACATGTACCAGGGTAACATGATAAGAGGAAACGTCCTGTTGCATAAATGGATTCTATTTAAATAGGGAACCGTCAATTTATAAGAAAACAAAATAACTGTCATTTTTTGCGGACTTTAAATGTTGAGAACAGTACGATACGATAGAACTTCCACTTGTCCCAAAACAAGGCAAGAATTCACACAACCTCATTTAAATCCTCGGTACTGTTTACAACCTGGTACCACTGCCTCAATACATTTTTACATTAGTACAGTCTATTAACTAGTGAATTGTTATTCTTCGCAGTGTGGTAAAGAGTCTAGAAAGAGTGGACTAGTAGTGCTAAGAGTATGTACTTTAGCCCATACTGAGCCCTACTTTCATCACTCTTGGTGCGACCATTCCTAGTTTTTTCTAGTGCCCCATGCTTGTACAAGCTCCGTGGGTTTCCAGGGGGTCCCACCGAATATCCTTCACACGTCGCGCGGTATATTTCAAAAATTCCTTGAAACAGCAACCGATTTCACAATCTGTGATGTAACGGACCCTCCCATTGGTTCCTCTTACCCAATCTCTCCTCTCACTCTCCTCTCCTCCAACCATCATATACCCATCCAACTAACATGCTAGCAATTAGCATCCAATGCACTGGCAGGGACATCTACATAGCATTTATCAAAACAAGCGCCTTGCACACATCATCCCTTATGCCGTGGCAGTCTTTACTTCCCTGCCATCATGTCCAAGAATGCCTCCACTCTTCTTGTAGAAGACAACATCAAGTATCCTCAACATAGTGATCATTCTGCAGAGGGTGAAGGTGGGTGGGTGTGTTGTGGGTGGGTGGAAGGTTTGTGGCACGTGGTGGTGGTTCATGCTGGGTGGGCGATGGATAGTAGATAGGTTGTGGGATGTGTTAATTGTGGTGTGTGTGAGGTGTGTGGATAGGTTGTGGTGTGTGGGTTAATTGTAGTGGGTGGTGGTGGTGGTCGATGAGCACGGGAGTTCTTGTAGCATTACTGTTAATATGATTTCATAAGTGCAGCTAAAACTATTGCTGAAGGTAACACTTCAATACAGTTCCCGTTTACATGTTAAATCTTAACTAACTTCCTCGTTTTAGGTTAGGGAACCTCTTTGGGTACTACAGGACAAAATACAAACATGCGTGCACTGTGCAATGCATTGCAGTTTTCTGTGCACTTAATAAGTAATAATTGTAGTAATTGGTGCATACCTCACAAAACTTCAAATTTGGCCCGAGAATTATGAAAGGGGTATAATTCAAATTCATTACTTCTCCAACTTCATGATTTTTTGATATATGTCGAAAAATAAGGTTGACAAATAAGGTTGACAACATGAAGCACATGATGTCATGCAATACAATGGGCACAACTAGGGCCTTTTGGAGTTAAATTAAGTGAAGTCAAGTCGAGATTATGAACTACGTTCTTTTCAGGAAATAGATGAAGAGAAAAAATCCTTTACTTCAGCTGCGAACTGCAAACGAGGGGCTCTATTACCCATCCAAGCTTGACACCACCCCCCACACACAATACCCACAACCAGCAACCACACACACTGGCAATCTGGAGATCCCGTACCTTGAAGCTGCGCACCAAAGGCTAATGAGATGAGTGGGGAACCATCCCTTGCTCTTCTCAGGCTCACGGTAGTACGGGCCCATCACGCTCTTGGCTGCATTTGTAGCCATCACCAAGTTGTAATGAGGCATTGCAACATGACAATGTGTGTGTGTGTATATTAGTTTCTTGTTTTTAACTATTATTATTTTTATGAGTCCACTGTAAACACCCATCACGCTCTTGGCTGCATTTGTGGCCTCAAACAAGTTGTGATGAAGGCCATGACAATGAATGCAACATGACAATGTGGGTGGAATAATAGTTTCTTGTTTTTCCTATTGTTTACATTTCCTATCATTCCACTGTAAGCTCCTACCACACTCTTTACTGCATTTGTTGCCTCAACCAAGTTGTGACGAGGCATCTGCAACGTAACGATGATTTGTATTGCTCTTATATATACGTTGTACAGGGGCCCATCACACTGTTGACAACATCTGTGCATAGACCAAATTTTAGTGAAGCTTCTGCGAGGTGTCTGAAATTGAGTTTAGGGATGGTACACAGTGAGTCTTCCACGGGTCACAGTGAGGCTTCCACGACATAGGTGTGTTTGAGTATACAGTCTAAGTGCAACATAAGCATGCATATTATGTTGTTACTGTCCAAGGGATGCCAAATAGGCAGGCAGAGAAATGTTTAAAGTCAATCCACTAAATGTACACGAGAGGGAATCACCAACCCCAACAAACCAACCCTTCGTCGAACCTACATGAGGGAGACACCAACCTTCTCGGACCAACCATACAACCTACCTGAGAGAAGAGGTGATGAAATGACATGGGTCTCGATGTTATGGTGAATCTTTGTTGAACGATTCGAGTCCCTGTCGATGGTGGACAGACCACCACTGGAAGTAGCTCCACTCCTGAAAAATGAAAAATGAGAATTGTTGCGTTTTGCCACAGTTGGGTCGTAGGAATCTTTTTATTCACTTGCATCAGGAAATGGAAGACATTTATTCAGTACATGAAAAGATTACTAGCTCAATCTCGGCAATTAAGAGTGGACCTTCCTCTCCCATGGACTCAGAATGCTTAGGGTTTTGGCGTCAGATGCCCTAGGGCAAGCAAATAAGCATAGAAGGAAAGGAACATCGCCCACATATAATAATCCCTGCAAGACCAGATGTGCGATCTCACTCACCCACCCCGAGTACCGAAGGCATCTTCTCATCCTATGTCCCTCTGTTCTGTTCTGATTCGGAGACCTGAGCCAACAATCCTCCTATCACCCCCATGCTCTAAACACTCGCACACATACCCCAAGACCCCTAAACACTTGTCAACCCTGGCACACATGCTAAGCCCACCCCCCGGCTAAGAGACCATCTCACTTCTTCCCTGGTCGACGCATGTTATTATCCCATTCCCCTCTATTCCAACTCAACCCTATCCTCCTTTTACCACTACTCATTCCCCCCCCCCCCCCCCCCCCCCCCAGCAAGCAATCAATCTCACCTCTCCCCTGTACCAAGGAACTTTTCTCCTCAGCATCGCTAGGTCCGTGGTGGTGGAGGTAGGTGGTACTGACATGCCTAGACTCCAATGAGGTACAGGGAGAGATAGACGAGAAGGCTGCCAATAGCTGGATACCTAAGGCGTATGCTTGCCAGCCAGAAATGGCAGACCATGCCCGATCATTAAAAGCATTTGAGGTCAAAAATCTGCAGTCAGCGAATCCAGGGTTTAGGTTCATAAGCAAATCATTAAAGCAATAAGCGGTTTAAGTGTTCCTTCTGCACAGCCAACATTTTTAGGTCCCCGAGTGGAGGCTAATGAGATTGACTTTAGGCTGGTAACAAGACAAAGAATGAGATAATGGGGGAGAAGGTAAACAAATGGAGTACTGATTTTTGGGGGATTAATAAAGCAGTCATAGCAAGGAATAAGAGAGAATACACATTCGAGTATATGACAAGTGAAAACAGGCCCAGGCAAATGCTGGAAGGAGATAGGTGATTATATTGATAGTGTCAAGGATGAGTAAGTCAAGTGTACGAATAAGAAGATTCGACAAGGTCCCACCAGTTTATTTTGGCCGTACGGAATTTTAGGCTATATTTTATCTGGGGCATTCCACCGTGTGGGTGGGAAGCCCTGCAACGGTGGGCAAGGATAAAGTACCATA
>JAJSRW010001815.1:0-42139 GCA_022414725.1 Microglena sp. YARC | reverse complement strand
TAGAGGGCGAAGGGTATGTGAGCACCTTATCGCCGAGGTGCAGAACAGTCCGGGGCCCGAAGGCCTGGCAGGCAAAGTGGATAAGTGGGAGTGAAAGGCGGGGATCGACCTAAACCTGCGAACCTCTTGATCCCCGCACACTCGCTCCGGAATAGCTGAGCCGCTGCTGTGGCGCGCTGTCTCGAGGGCCTTGGAGCAAAGCCGTGGTAGAGAGTCTACGACTGAGCGCAAGGCTAGCAGCAGTGGTGCGCGACAAGGGCCCGGGAGGATTAGGTACTGACATCGCATTAGTTAGGTGTAGACTGGGAATGTGTAATATCTCCGTGGGTGCTCGTGTGGCGCGCTTAGTGTGGGGCGCGCTGAGTCCCTCATAAGTAGTCAAGGCAAGGCATGACGACGATACGCAGGGTTAATTTCGAGATAGGTCCGTCCCTTAGCTTATAGGCGAACCCATGACCTGTGAATACCCCCCAGCAACGACCTTATGCGGAGAAGGTAGATAGTGTATAGTGGTAGGGTCGGGAATTTGCTTTGCAGTCCAAGGTCAGCCAAAACTGTAACTGAGGGACGTGCTGCTTCGGAAATGTCTGCGCGAGTCTGTCGAAGAAGCAGGTACGTTCAAGGTGAGGAGTGAAGGGAATAAGAAGGAATAGGGACAACAAGCTTCATGGATTACTCTTCCCCCATGAGCTGCAGCAGTTGACGGTGGTGAGACTCGGGTGTATTGTTGCATGAGAGCGACGATGGCCTGCGAACCTCAGCCAGCATGCTCAGACAGAGAGAGTACATTCAGATTTACACGATCCACTGACCAGGCACGGCAAGTCCTCACTCTGCAAGCAAGGCAGATCCAGTGGCCCTAGAACAGCATGTATGTATGGCAATGACGTGCGCACGCACGGACGCACGGCCAACACATCCATGACATCACAGTCGCTCAGCGATTACATAGTCGAGTACGACGCTATCAAACGATGCACAGTTCGCGTTACAGGTGGATGGTGGTCACACGCAGGTACACATTCTCACTCAGCACGGACAACTAGGTACGTCAGTATGGTGGTGGGGTCGACAGAATCCGCATCAGATGCGCACGAGGCCGGTTGGTGACTCGTTCCGGCGTATGGGTGTCTGGTTCAGCGCACAGACACACTCCTCACACAGCACACAACGCACCACACCTCCTCACACACACACCACCACATCCAACACACTCACACCACACACTAAGGCACATCCTCCACTAACACGAGTGCTCAGTCACATCACTCACACACAACTCACAATTCACGACAACACAACGAAGGTCAGGTTCAATCGATCACCAATACCAACATACACATTGCCCCGCCCGCCCCCCCGACCCCTCTCAACTACATATATCAAACGACTATCATTGCACGAATCAGATCTACATACCTCACCACATATCACACACCTACGTGGACACACAACACCACACACACGCATTCACGCTGGCACACCCACCCATCTCCACATACACATCACATAAACTATTCATCCATTCCACACATACGTAGAATCACATCACACTCATGAACTTTAGTCATAGACACTACGATAGTGAGTTCATAAGTCGAGGCAAACCACACAGCTATAGTTATCATACACAAACATACATCACACACACTCGATCACATATATTAGCATCCCATCGCGACGACACACGGTCATCCTCACCGCACACGACACGAGCGCACCACGACAATACCGACACACAGCGCTCACAACATGCACAAAGGTTTTCCCGCTTGCGCACGGCACAAACACACGCAGGCACACTCGACTATGCCACACACACACAATTCCGAGAACACACATCCAAACTGCATACATACAGGCAGCTGACATCGAGACATCAAGGCAGCGCCAGCAAAGGTTTCTCAGATAGCGCATTGGAGAAGTTACATCATAGGATCCTCATTCACACATACACACACATACACACACTTTCTTTCTGATTTTGTTAGGCCATACACACATCCACAACGCATCCAATAACTGTCCACCCAAACACATCACACAACATCCACAGACGACGCACACATATCCCCCCCGCTACGCCCCCCCACCAACGCAACCCAACCCAACCCAACCCCACCCACACTCTGCAGGGCAATATCACGCACATCCACACACGGCATCCCAACACCACACCAGCACCCCCCCCCACCCACCCCCACCCCACCCCCACATCAGCTTGGCAAGCACATAACTAGTGGCCGAGAACCGCCTTTGTCCATGGCTACGGCTCCGCCACCTTGAGCCTGGGACAGAGTACATCCTGCGCATCAACAAGAGCCTGCAAACAACCCGTGTGTTTTGTTAATGCCCTGGCCTAGAAAAATGAGAGCCCAATCAGAGGTCGGGTAGTATTTTAGGGGGATTTTGAGAAGGTGTTGGCATGTTGTGGAGCTGGGCAGTATGAGCCCGTTCCGGTTGGCCTGACCCGACGCGTGGTCGGCGTGTGTCGGGGTGGATGCCTGTAGCCGGGGTCGGCAATGCATCGGCTGGCGCGGTGGTTATGCCGTTGTTGTGGTATAGACACGAAGTGTACGCGCAGTTTGGGAGCGCAATGTGGGCATGTGCTTTGGGAAGAATACCCGTGGTGTAGGTCCAACAGGGTCTCAATAGCCGCTCTGCCCATGATTTGGAATGGCTGGGCCTAGAGTTTGCGCCTGGCCTGGAGAATGGGAGATAGTGGCTAACATTGTGCAGAGCGCCGCTGCCCTGTGGTCGAAGCCGAATCTGAAAGCTGGTTGGTCGAAGCTCTGCAGCTTCTCAGGGTAGTGTCACCTTCTTGGGTTAAGCGAGTTAGTTCTTACTCTGTGTAGCTTACGCAGCTCCGCAGAAGGAACGATTGGTACTTAGGTAGCTTATAGAATAGCAAAGTCACTTTGGCTGAGACGGGGGTGGGGAAGTGCACCAAGTTATCAATTCGCAGTTTGCGAAGGTCAGCATATGCTCAATTTCCACGGTTCGCAAGTAGCACGCAGCGTTCCAGCAGGTGCAGCGATGGGCCCCTAAGGTCAGAGCACGTAGCCAAAGCTGCGCTGGTCCAGAGCTCCACAGGTTCGCAGGGTGGTGTTACCCACTTGGGCTGATAGTATTAATTTTGAAGCTTCCGCCAGTCTTGCAGACGAATGATCAAGTGCTGAGGCATGCTAATTAATACAGATTGGCAGATTTTCAAGGGGTTGGAAGAGCACCAGTTCAATCATTGTGCGTATGTTCGAAGTTAGCATTTGCGCAATTTGCGCGTTTGCGCGCAAGTAGCAGGTCCAGCCGCGCTGGAGTTTGCAGGCGATGTGGCTCAGGGTTCGGACGAAACGCGAATGTTGCCATGTTGCAATGGGACAGGTTGGCTTGCCGGGGGATGGACCTTATCCACGCGAAACCCTTTAGGTTTCTTCCATGGCTCTTCATGGCATCGTTCATGCCGGTTACTCAGTTTTTGTTACAAGACATCATAGTTGGCCTAGTTTTGTTACAGCTCACTTGGCTAGTTTTTGTTCACTCACTTGGCTAGTTTTTGACGCTATTTTCTGGTCGGCCACCTTTTTTGAACGAGTTTTGAAGTTTGTACTGACTCGGTGTAACTCTTGAGGGCGGTAACCAATTGAGGGCGGTAACCAATTGAGGTCCTACATTGAGGGCGGTGATACAATTGTAGACAGCCTGCGTCCTGCGACGCAATGGTGACCAATTTTTCTTGTCAACGGACGCCTCCCCCAAGTTGCGTCCTGCGAAGCAAACGGACCGACTTCGACGTTGCGTGCTACGATGAGGAGGACGCAGCGTCCTGAACAACCCTGTGAAGCGCAGGACTGTGCCAGGACTGACTTACTGACTCACTGACTTAATTCATTCTAAACATTTCTTTTCTAGTTGTATGTACGAAGACGCTTATGCAAGCGATGTGGTGGCGAATGGTAAGCCGTAGTAAGCCCTGGCGCTGTGGGCGTCACACCACGAGGTCCAAAATCCTGACCGCTTTGGCAAAAAAACTTTTTGACTCCAAGCAGTGCATACGTTCCGCTATCGCTGCCAAACCTCTGTTTATTATTTTCGACGTATTCGACACCTATCAAGCCAAATAGCGCAATGCATACGTCTCGTCTAGCGCCCTGACCAAACCTAGTATGGTAGCCACTAACGCACAAGCATGACTTATTTCATGCGCGCGTACGTCTCGCTTCGACCCAAGACGAGCGAGTAGAGGCGAAATGGGTTCATGTGAGCACCCTTTCGCCGAGGTGCAAAACAGGAACCGGGCCGAAGCTGCAGGCAAAGTGATAGTGGGAGTGAAGGCGGGGAGTCGATCCTACGGCTACCTGCGAACTCCGCTTGATCGAACTCGGAATACGCTGAGAACGCTGCTGATGCCGCTGTCCCGAGGCGTCTGAGGCAAAGCCGTGGAGGAGCACGACGAGCGCAAGGCCAGCAGCATGGTGCGCACAAGGCCGGAATAGTCTTCGCAGTAGTTAATGAACTGGGATGGTAATATCTACCTCGTTGGCGCGCTACGCGCTATCCTGCAAAGTAGTCAAGTGGCACACGACGATGACGCAGTTAATTTCCGGAGAAGTCCGCCCTTAGCTTATAGCGAACCCATGACCGCAATACCCCCCACAAACACCCGAGCGAGACGGTAGAAATGTATACGTGGATTTGCTTTGCAGTCCAAGGTCAGCCAAAACTGTAACGAGGGACGTGCTCTCGCAAATGTCTGCGCAGTCTGCGAAGAAAGGACGTCAAGAAGGAAGGAACGAAGGAATAGGACACACACCTCCATGGATTACTCTTCCACCCATGAGCTGGCAGCAGTGACACCTGTGTATTTGCAAGAGCCACAACACACACACACACACACACACACACACACCACAAATACAGCCAGATTTACACATCCACACCAGCACCCAATCCTCACTCTGCAAGCAAGCACATCCAGTGGGCCGAGAACACACATATACACACGCGCGCTAACGCACACGCACACACAACACATCCATACACACATCCACACACACATCCACACACACAAACAGGCACAGCCTCACTACACACGCAGACAATTTCTCACTGCACACAACCACGCACACACACAGACCCACATCCCACACGATGCACACACGCACACACATCCTCACACACACACACGCAACACACGCGTCAGGCTCAGCCCACACACACACACACACACACACACATCCACACACTCACACACACACACATATAAGCACATCCTCACTAACACACTCAGACACATCCTCAACAGCACACACATTCACACACGCACACACACACACACATCCACACACACACATCCCCCCTCCCACCCTCTCACACACACATACACACACACACATCCTCACGCACATATCCATCCGTCCCACACACACACAACACACACACGCTTCCACGCACACAACATCCTCAATACACACACATAAACATCATCACATCCACAATACGCAGACACATCCACACTCATATTATCATAGACAGACACATATATTATCTATACACACACATATATTAGCATAACACACACATACACACACACACATCCACATACATAACATTCCACGCACGAACACACACGCATTCACACACACACAAGCAACACTCACACATGCCACACACATCATGCGTTGAGGTGGGACGTTGTTTAGTAGTAGAGCACACGAGAGAGATCCTGTCACAGTAGGAGGCACACACACATGTTCAGCGCGTCGGGCTCATAGGGTGGTAACTAGAGTTTTAATCCACACACGTTACTGGCGGCACTGAAAGTGTCGTTCGAGGTGTCACTGGATGGTGTACGCATATGGAGAAATGCACACACATCCCACACACACACAAAATCCAAATGCACGAGATGGATGAGACATCCAAAACGCATACATACACACGGGCCCGCTTCCACATCCACACACATTCACACATGCACACACATACACACACTCCCATACACACATCCACACGCATCCACATACACACATCCAAACACACATAGCTCGCGTACACACAAACATCCACAGACACGGCACAACTATCCCCAGTGACCCTACCCCCCCCCCCCAACCAACCCAACCGCCAAGAGAACCCAACCCCACCCACAGCTCTGGCAGGCAATCAGCACATTCCACACACGCGCATCCCACACACACACACCAGACCCCCCCCCCCCACCACCCACCCCCCACTCAGCTGGCAAGCACATCCAGTTGGCGAGAAACCGCCTTCCATGGCTTACGCAGATGTATTTAGTCCCCACCGATAGCGCTCTGAGCCTGGACAAGTACATCCTGGGGCCGCACGGCGCAACACAAGAGCGTCTGGTTGTCAGCCCCGTGTGTTTTGTTAATGCCTGGCCTAGAAAAAATGAGACCAATCAGAGGTCGGGTTAATTTTAGTGGGGATTTTGAGAAGGTGTTGCATGTGTTGGGCTGGGCAGTATGAGCCGTTCCGGTCTGGGCTCAGACCCGACGCGTGGTCGGGTGTGTCGGGGTGGATGCCTGTTAGCGGTGGTCGGCATGCATCGGGCTGGCCGGGTGTTATGCGTTGTGTGATGGTATGACAGAATGTAGCGCGCAGTTTTGGGAGCGCATGTGCGCATGTGCTTTGGGAGAAATACCGTGGGTGAGCAATAGGGTCTCAAATAGCCGCTCTGCCATGATTTGGAATGGCTGGCCTAGAGTGCGCCTGGCATGGAAAAGATAGTGGTAGTGGCTACGCATTGTGCAGTAGGGATATGGGAACGCCGCTGCCCTTGGTCGAAGCTAACGAATCTGAAAGCTGCGTTGGTCACCGAAGCTCTGCAGCTTCTCAGGGTAGTGTCACCGTTCTTATGGGTCGCAATAGAGTTAGTTCTTACTTGTGTAGCTTCGCAGCTCCGCAGAAAGTGAACGGAGGAAAGGATTGTCGTACTCGTAGGTAGCTATAAAATAGCAAGTCACTTTGTGCTGAGACGCAGACTAACGGGTGGGAAGTGCACCAGTTATCAATTCCGCAGTTCGAAGGTCAGCATATGCTCAATTTCCACGTTCGCTAAGTAGCACGTCCAGCAGGTTGCAGGCGATTGGGTAGCCCCTAGGTCAGAGCACGTAGCTCAAAGCTGCGCTGGTCCAAGCTCCACAGGTTCGCAGGGTGTGTTTACCCATTTGGGCTGATATAATTAATTTTGAAGCTTCCGCAGGTCTGCAGAACGAATGATCAGTGCTGAGGCATGCTTTCAATAGCAAGATTGGCAGATTCAGGGGTTGGAAGAGCAACCAGTTCAATTCATTTGCGTAGTTCGAAGTTAGCATTTTGCGCAATTTGCGCGTTGCGCTGCGCAAGTAGCAGGTCCAGCCCGATGGGATTTGCAAGGCGATGGCTCAGGGTCGGACGGAAACGCGAATGTTGCATGTTGCATATGGACAGTTGGCTTGCCGCGGATGGACCTTTCCACGCGAACCCTTTAGGTTCTTCATGGCTCTTCATGGTCTTCATCGGGTTACTCGTTTTTGTTACACTCATTTGGCTAGTTTTTGTTACACTCACTTGGCTAGTTTTTGTTTTACACTCACTTGGCTAGTTTTTGACCGCGCTATTTGGTCGGCCCCCTTTTTTGACGAGTTTTGAGTTTGTATGACTCGGTGTAACTCTTGAGGGCAGGTAACCAAATTGAGGGCGGTAAACCAATTGAGGTCGCTACATTGAGGGCGGTAACCAATTGTACAGCCTGCGTCCTGCGACGCAATGGACCATTTCTTCTTGTCAACGGACCCTCCCCACGTTGCGTCCTGCGAAGCAACGGAGGTGTCCTTCGACGTTGCGTCTACCGATGCGGAGGACCAGCGTCCTGAACAACCCTGTGAGCCAGGACTGTGCCAGGACTTGACTTACTGACTCACTGACTAATTCATCCTACACTTTTTCTAGTTGATACGAAGACGCTTTATGCAAGCGATGTTGGCGAATGGTAAAAGCGGTAGTAAGCCCTGGCGCTGTGCGTCCACACCACGAGTCCAAATCCTGACGCTTTCGGCAAAAACATTTTGACATACCAAGCAGTGCATACGTTCCGCTATCGCTGCAAACCTCTGTTATTATTTTCGACGTATTCGATCAATACAAGCCAAATAGCCAATGCATACGTCTCTCTAGCGCCCTGAAACCAAACCTAGTATGGTAGCCGACTAATGCAAGAGCATGTCTTATTTCCATGCGCGTACGGTCTCGTTCGAAGACGAGCGAGTAGAGGCGAAGGGTTTCATTGAGCACCCTTTCGCCGAGGTGCAAAAACAGGGCCGGGCCGAAGCCTGCAGGCAAAGTGATAGTGGGGAGTGAAGGGCGGGGAGTCGATACCTACTGCGAACTCTTGATGCCCGAACTCGGAATACGCTGAGACGCTGCTGATGCCGCTGTCCGAGGCGGCTGAGCCAAAGCCGTGGAGGAGCACGACGAGCGCAAGGCCAGCAGCATGGTGCGCACAAGGCCGGAATAGTACTTCGCAGTTAGTTATGAACTGGGATGGTAAATATCTACCTCGTTGTGCGCGCTACGCGCTATCCCTGCAAAGTAAGTCAAGGCACACGCGATACGCAGTTAATTTCCGGAGAAGTCCGTCCCTTAGCTTTATAGCGAACCCATGACCGCAATATCCCCCACAACACCAGCGAGACGGTAGAATGTATACGTGGATTTGCTTTGCAGTCCAAGGTCAGCCAAAACTGTAACGAGGGACGTGCTCTTCGCCAAATGTCTGCGCAGTCTGCGAAGAAAAGGACGTCAAGAAGGAAGAAGAAGGAATAGGACACACAACCTCCATGGATTACTCTTCCCACCCATGAGCTGGCAGCAGTGACACCTGTGTATTTGCAAGAGCACACACACACACACACACACACACACACACACACAAATACACAGATTTACACATCCACACCAGGCACCCCAATCCTCACTCTGCAAGCAAGCACATCCAGTGGCCGAGAACACACATATACACACGCGCGCACGCACACGCACACCAACACATCCATACACACATCCACACACACATCCACACACACACGCAGACACATTCTCACTCACACAACCACACGCACACACACATCCACACATGCACACACGCACACACATCCTCACACACACACACGCACACACGTCCTCACACACACACACACACTCACACACACCACACACACATAAGCACATCCTCACTAACACACTCAGACACATCCTCACACACACACACATTCACACACGCACACACACACATCCACACACACACACATCCCCCCCCCCCCCTCTCACACACATACACACACACACATCCTCACGCACATATCCACACACACACACACACACACACGCTTCCACGCACACACATCCTCACATACACACACATAAACATCATCACATCCACACATACGCAGACACATCCACACTCATATTATCATAGACACACATATATTATCATACACACACATACACACACACACATCCACATACATACATCCACGCACACACACACGCATCCACGCACACACACACGCACACATCCACACACACAAACACACCAAGTTTAGGGTTTAGAGGTTTAGAAAAGATTACCCAGAGGTTCCACTAATCCACAGCCAAGCTCTCGGCTATGGTCTTACGATTGGGGGCAACTTAGTACTGATCAGACCCGCACCCCGCCTGTGTACCTCGACCTTCTGGGGAGGATCGAACCCCCCCGTTTTCCTCCCGGGACATGCATTATTGTCAGCGTATACTACTAGGACACGAGTGCCTTATTGGCATCTGATCAGATGCCAATATGGCACTCGTGTCCTAGTAGTATACGCTGACAATAATGCCTGACTCGGGAGGAAAACGGGGGGGTTCGATTCCTCAGAAAGTCGCGGTACACAGGCGGGGTGCGGGTCTGATCAGTACTAAGTTGCCCCCAATCGTAAGACCATAGCCGATAGCTTGGCTGTGGATTTGTGGAACCTCTGGGTAATCTGTTCTCCTCCCGGGACATGCATTATTGTCAGCGTATACTACTAGGACACGAGTGCCTTATTGGCATCTGATCAGATGCCAATAAGGCACTCGTGTCCCAGTAGTATGCGCTGACAGCATCGCACCACACATCCACACACACACAAATCCAAATCACACATCCAAACGCATACATACACACACATCCACACACACATTCACACATACACACACATACACACACTCCCATACACACATCCACACGCATCCACATACACACATCCAAACACACACACAAACATCCACAGACACGCACACATATTCCCCCCCCCTACCCCCCCCCCCCCCAACCCAACCCCAACCCAACCCACCCACACTCTGCAGGCAATCAGCACATCCACACACGCATCCACAACACACACACCAGACCCCCCCCCCCCCCCCCACCCCACCCCCACCCCCACTCAGCTGGCAAGCACATCCAGTGGCCCGAGAAAACCGCCTTCCATGGCTTACGCTCCCCACCTATGAGCCTGGACAAGTACATCCTGCGCATCAACAAGAGCTGCAACCACCCCCCGTGTTTTTTGTTAATGCCCTGGCCTAGAAAAAAATGAGACCAATCAGAGGTCGGGTTAATTTTAGGGATTTTGAGAAGGTGTTGCATGTGTGGGCTGGGCAGTATGAGCCGTTCCGGTCTGGGCCTGACCCGACGCGTGGTCGGGTGTGTCGGGGTGGATGCCTGTAGCGTGGGTCGGCATGCATCGGGCTGGCCGGGTGGTTATGCGTTGTGTGTGGTATGACACGAATGTAGCGCAGTTTGGGAGCGCATGTGGCATGTGCTTTGGGAGAATACCGTGGGTGAGCATAGGGTCTCAATAGCCGCTCTGCCCATGATTTGGAATGGCTGGGCCTAGAGTTGCGCCTGGCCATGGAGAATGGAGATAAGTGGCTACCATTGTGCAACGCCGCTGCCCCCTTGGTCGAAGCACGAATCTGAAAGCTGCGTTGGTCGAAGCTCTGCAGCTTCTCAGGGTAGTGTCACCTTCTTGGGTAGCGAGTTAGTTCTTACTTGTGTAGCTTCGCAGCTCCGCAGAAGGAACGATTGGTACTTAGGTAGCTATAAATAGCAAGTCACTTTGGCTGAGACGGGGGTGGGAAGTGCACCAGTTATCAATTCCGCAGTTCGAAGGTCAGCATATGCTCAATTTCCACGTTCGCAAGTAGCACGTCCAGCAGGTTGCAGGCGATGGGCCCCTAGGTCAGAGCACGTAGCTCAAAGCTGCGCTGGTCCAAGCTCCACAGGTTCGCAGGGTGGTGTTACCCACTTGGGCTGATAGTAATTAATTTTTGACAGAGTTCAGGGGACGTGAGGAGACCAGGAACGAAGTGTTTAGACAACTGGACAGTTAAAAGAGCCGAGGGACGCCTCTTGAGAGAGGAGTCCTGACGGCAAACCCCAAAACCCTTAGGTTACGGGAAAGGACAGACGCGATAGGTTGCGTAGCCAATAGGCCAGGTAGAACCAATGAACAGCTAAAGCTGACACTCCACCTGTTCTAACTGTCAAGAAAATTATACCTTCAAACCTTTAACAATAAACTTCGAAAAAGAAATCTGAAACTCAAAAGCAAGCAGAAAATAAATCTAATAGAGAGAGACATCCTCAAGGGCGACACCGATACTTCCAATATCATTCTAAGATTTAACCAACCTAATGTTCATCTAAGGAGGGGAAAGAGCGCAGAATAGTACCACACTCCACCTAACTGAAGCAAACTCTATTTACGCCAATCAGGGCTAAAAGAGGTAAAACAGTTACTCAGACCTTGCAGGCTCCATCCTTGGACCGCAGGTGTAACAATCCAAAACCAGGTGCAATTTCTACCAAAAGAGGGGAAATCAAACAAAAATAATAATAATTCCAACAGATCTACCAGCGAGGTAGTCATGACCAGAGACTCGAGGTAAAATCAACCCCCAAAATCCAGTGCGACAGGTCTATACAAACTACATACCCATTCACCATCGCTACAGGATTGGAGTCGTACAACACTCGAGGTGAAGCAAGGGGCAGTAGACCTGAAGCAAATTAATATACTGAAATCACGCAGGTGGGCATCGAAACCCGCGACTCCCGCAGAGAGCACAAACCTGAACTGCAGAAAAATCACTGTAAATCAATAAACCTAGGGAGAAGCTTGTACTTGACCAAACCAAGCATACCATTCATACTCCAAAAAACCTCTGCGGGAAGAGGCTTAGTGAAAGTATCAGCCAACTGCAAGGAGGTATGCACCTTAGTAACACCGATGCGCTGGCTTAGAACCAAATCCTTGATGTAGTGATGCATTATATCTATGTGTTTAGCCTTGCTTTCAAGCTTGTAGTCCTCTGTCCAGGACAGAGCTACCGTGGCATCACATTTGATAGTAATCAAGTGAACAGGCAATCCCAGGTCTACCCTAAGATGCTTGAGCCACTGAACTTCCCTCGCACAACCAGCCAAAGCTTGATACTCAGCTTCCCCAGTACTAACTGCAGGGGTGATTTGTCGCTTGGATACCCAATTGACAATTCCACCAGAAGCTAGAAAAGCAAGACCAGTTTGAGATCTCCTGTCCTCCGGATCCTCACCAAAAGATGCATCACTGTAAGCAAGGAGCTCAAATTTTGGGTCATGAGTGTAGGCAATACCAATATAAGTATGCTTGCGAAGGTACACCAGAACCCTCAGAGCTGCATTCCAGTGAGCCTGAGTAGGTGCTGCTGTGAATCTAGAAAGTTGACTAACAGCAAAAGCAATATCAGGTCTTGTGCACGTGGACAAGTAGATGAGGCTACCAACCAGAGATGCGTACAAAGTGTTGTTAGGTAGAACAGGACTGCCAATGGCATGAACTGTAACTGACTTAGACACCATGGGCACCTCAGAAGTAGCCTTCAACTTCTCTTCCCTGCATTAAGCTTGAACCGCTCAACCATCCCATTAATAGCATTATGCTGACTGAGTACAATCTTCACACACGCCCCTCATCATCAAGGGTAACATTACAGTCCAAAGAGAGGAACTGTTCAGGTACTCCCATTTCTGTAATAACCCACCCGTTATTACGCAAGATGGTAATAAGTGCATCATAGAGCACGAGCTCATCAACAGCAATCCAAAAGTCGTCGACATATGTCAGGACCCAGGACCACAGGCCATTAGCATCCAGGCGCACAAAAAGTGCTGGATCAGAGAGCGTCGGTCGGAAACCTGCAAGGCGAAGAAACCTGCAGGACATTGTCATGCCAAGCTCTAGGGGCCTGCTTCAATCCATACAAGCTCTTCACAATGCGACAAACCAGGGGTTTTCCATTAGGCCCAACCTTGATGAAGCCGTCAGGCTGCCTCAAGTACAATTTGAGGTTGGGATCTATCACTCCATGAAGGAATGCAGTCTTCACATCAATTTGCCTGGAGAACATCTTACGATGAACAACACCTGCAAGTAACACCCTCAAAGTCGCTTTAGAGGTGACCGGAGCAAAAGTCTGGTCGTACTCAATACCAGGACGCTGCATGTAACCTCTAGCCACAAAACGCGCTTTGTAGCGCTCCACTCTTCCATCCTTACCCAACTTTTTAGTAAATAACCATCTGGCAGACATAAGTCTGTACTCATCCCCAGGATGAGGCTCCAGAATCCAAGTACCATGACCCTCGAGGGAAGCGATTTCATCTCTCATTGCTAGCTGCCACTCTTCCCTCTCAGGGTTATCGAGCGCTATAGCTTGAGCATAAGGAAAGCTCACTCTGGATGGAGATAAAAGCAGCACCAACTGGTTCTGGTACCTCTTCTGCAGAACCATCAACAGACGGGGATGGAGGGGATCGCTCCACCTCATCAGAAGTATCACCAGCAATAGAAGGAGAAGGGGAAGGAACTAAAACATCAGGAACCGTAACATCTGGCACTGAAGGGTATCGCTTCAATACCGATTCATCTAATAAACCAAACTCAGGAACCTCCCCACGCATCCTCCCACTTGATCTAACTCCAAGAGCAGAAGGAAGAGGGGGTGGACGAGGCTCCCGAGGTGTAACCTTTGAGAGCAGTGATTGTATCACTCTCCCAGGAGGTAGCTCTGGACGTCGAACGTCCGGCGCATCTCCCACATCACCTAACCCAATCCAACCTGGGGCTGGCATGCTCATAGCAGACGCTAGAGTAGAATCACTGGCTGTATCACTAGAGTCAACATTACCTAAGTCACTAGGCAGTTGCTCATCCCGAGCAATAGGAAGCTGCAGAACCTCAGGCTCGAACAATGGGTTACCACTAACAAGGAAAGGAGTCTCTACAATTTTATCTAGGCCGCTAGCTCCACCTTCTCCCCTTAAATCACTAACAGCCAGGACAGAGGGTGGGAGGATAGAGAATGGAAGGCAGCGAGTCGGAATAATTTCCGCAGTCTTAGTGTCAGGCACAAAAACAGGGGAGACATTGGGGGCAGCAGCCTGCCGAGAACGTAGGTTCATATGGAAAACTGCTCCCCACATCTGTTTCCATCTGCCCTGAGTCCTGTAGAAGATATTCGAATGCTGCCGGTTCAGTACGCCCCTCAGTGACGGCCAAGGGAGAGCCAGAAGCAAAAGAACTCCCATCATACACCAATTGCCCATCGACGGGCACTGGGCCAGTGCCCTCAAAAAAGGTCACGTCACGAGCCTCAATCACTTTGTGCAACTTTGGAATCCAGACCTGGTAGGCCTTTGACACCACACTATACCCACCAGTCTACCCTGGATACTCTTAGGATCTAATTTCCCCGCTTCTTCCCATCTAGTAGGGTTACATAGGCTATACACCCAAAGACGCGGAGGTGGGACACCTCGGGGACGCGCTGATAGAAAAGCTCATACGGAGTCTTTCCATCTTTCGTCTTTGTGGGTAACCGATTTCGAAGGTACGAAGCAGTCAAGAAGGCATAGGCCAGAAACCCTTGCTCATCCCTGATTCTATCAGCATCGTACGAGCCATAGCAGCAACTACCCCATTGAACCTCTCAGCAACCCCGTTTTGCTGTGGGCAATACACGCTACTATGTTCGTACGTCGCATTTACCTCATGAAGCCAGTCAACAAACCATTTGACCAAAAACTCTTTTGCTTGGTCCCCCTAAGCGTTCGAAATGCTACCCCTAAAAGTTCCGCACGTCCACTTCTTAATCGTAAATTGGATCTGCCATGCAGCATCCGATTTCAGTCTAATCGGAATAACCGCACTCCACCCAGAAAAATCATCAACTATGACAAGAAGATAAAGTTCCCCTCTCAACCCAGCACTGAACGGCCCCATGATATCAATATGTATCAATTCGAGCGGCGCGTGAGTATTCCTAGTACGATTTGGGTATGGTTTGCGTATGGCCTTACCCAAACAACATGCATCACAAGGGTCATGTGAGAACTTTTGAAGTGCAGCCCTGGTAAAGTTGGGTCCGCCAGTAACAGTGCCGGAGTGCGACAACATGTGCATAGCAGGTTGACCAGGATGGCCAAATCTGCGGTGCCATAGTTTCGCACTATCACGACAAGTAACTGTAGGAACGCCTTGACCAGGAGTAACAGTTTCAGCAGAAAACGCCGCGGGAGAGGGTCGAACTCGCGACGCCCGCGGATGAGAATCACGGATAGGGCAGTGTACCGATTCGAAGTGGTAAACACCAGACGTGGTGGCTAGAACAGTCCAAAGAGTTCTAGACCCTCTGGTGGCAATACAACGATCTGCATCAAAACTAATGATACAACCCTGGGACCTAGCCGTAGCATTTACACTGAGAAGGTTAACAGGACAATTAGGTATGTAGAGCACATTGTCTATGGTAATGGGGCCTCAAGCCACTCATTACATAGTTCAATGGTTCCAATACCAACTGCCTGCTGAACAACACCATCTCCAAATCTAACAGAGGGGCAATTTGCCTGATATCTGATGGATTTAAAGAGGGTGACGTCCCCAGTCAAACTCCGACTAGCCCCACTGTCTAAGTACCAGGTAGCTTCGACACAATCATCAGCCTGAGCAGGTGCCCAGGCTGTTTCAACACTAATGAGAACGGGTAAGGGGGGTTTTGCATCTCACTTCTTTGCAAGTAGAGCCATCTGAGCCATCAATGCGGTATATTCAGCACGGCTGACTGGTGCAGCTCCTCCTCCACCTCGTGGTGGTGGCTTCTTCTGACCGCCACGACCTCCACGAGCAGCACCACGAGGGCGAAGCTTCGGGAACTGCGTCCAGCAAGTTTCCGAAGCGTGTCCAGGGCGAGGGCAGTAGATGCACTGCGGCACTCCACTGCCCTGAGGTAATCCTGCAGCAGCCATTGCTGGCAAAGGGGAGGGTAGGTGAGTGGGGGTTGATTTGACCCATGGTGGGTAGTGAGGGTGATTAGACAGCAGCCTCTGGTTTGCTGTGTCTATGGACTCATAACGATATTGCACTTCAGCAAACGTGATCTGATTCTCAACAAACTCAGGACCACTGAACATGGTCAGCAAACCAGAAAATCGAGGATGAGATGCACCTGCGATCGCGATCTCAATACATTGAAATTCGGAAACTGTTGTACCCGATTTGAGTAGCATGAGTGCCAACTTTTTCACCCTATTGAAATAGGTTGTAGGGGATTCAGAGTAGGTCATCTGAACCGCCCTCAAATCAGCTACCAGTTTCGGTCCCAATCTACGAGCATGTTGCACTGCCCACGACTCCACCTCATCATAGATCTCCTGACAAGAACCATAGTGCCTAAAGACCTCCTGTAACTCCTTGCTCATTGTGAGTAACATGTAGGAAAAAGCCTTTTCCTCATTGCTAACCCACACATCAGAGCCATCATGTAACCTAAGCCTGGCCTCAGCCCCATCTAGAGCCCTGATGGTCTCAGCATCAGAAACACGATCAGGAAAATGAAAGTCAACAGGAGGCAGAGGCGTCCTAGAAGCCTGCTTGAGGCGCTGCAATTTTGACATCTGCTGATTCAGTTCAACTCGGTACGCCTCTACATTCCTATCCATCTCTTCCTCCGTCAACGGAATCAAATCAGGGTCACCCCTCAAATCCCACTTGAGCACTGCACTCGCGGACGTCTTACCCGCGAGGGGATTGACCCAAGAACGCCTGGCGGCATTCTCAGCATCAATCCCCGGTTCACCTCCACCTTCTTCACCAGCAATGCCTGTCACAGAAGAGACCTCAGACGAGTCCTCAGGGAGAGGCTCGTTCCTAGCTCGCTCCTCCAGATCGGCAGGAGTAGGCCTGCCGGAGCTTCCTGTAGGGCCGAAGGTCCTCATTGAAACAGAGCCACCGGCAGCGAGGACTCCAGCGGTCACAGACGATGCCGAAGGTCCGGCTCCTCCAGCGTGGGCAGAGCCCCTGGGCGGAGAAATAGAGCGATGAAAATGGCCGGCCAGGGTTTACCCGCCAGCGCGTGTCCACATTGACCGCATGGTTGAAGGCGCTCCCGCTTGTTGTCGGGAGGTCGATCCAGCCGTAACACGACGTTGTAGCCACTGTGCAACTGCAGGCACAGCGCTCGGGACAACATGGTTGCCAAGGTTCGCCAAACGTAACGCAGGAATGACATTGAACAGCCACTCCTCGTAATTCTCGTAGTCGAGTTTGGCGAGGTCCTTAATCATCGACAGGTTGACTGACGACATGATGCCGAGCTCCTCAACGTCCGCAGTGGCGTACGCTTTAGCGCAACTGATGAGACCTATAACCTGACAGAGTTCAGGGGACGTGAGGAGACCAGGAACGAAGTGTTTAGACAACTGGACAGTTAAAAGAGCCGAGGGACGCCTCTTGAGAGAGGAGTCCTGACGGCAAACCCCAAAACCCTTAGGTTACGGGAAAGGACAGACGCGATAGGTTGCGTAGCCAATAGGCCAGGTAGAACCAATGAACAGCTAAAGCTGACAATTTTGAAGCTTCGCAGGTCTGCAGAACGAATGATCAGTGCTGAGGCATGCTATTAATAGCAAGATTGGCAGATTCAGGGGTTGGAAGAGCACCAGTTCAATTCATTTGCGTAGTTCGAAGTTAGCATTTGCGCAATTTGCGCGTTGCGCGCAAGTAGCAGGTCCAGCCGCGATGGGAGTTTGCAGGCGATGGCTCAGGGTCGGACGGAAACGCGAATGTTGCATGTTGCATGGACAGTTGGCTTGCCGCGGATGGACCTTTCCACGCGAACCCTTTAGGTTCTTCATGGCTCTTCATGGCTCTTCATCCGGTTACTCGTTTTTGTTACACTCATTTGGCTAGTTTTTGTTACACTCACTTGGCTAGTTTTTGTTACACTCACTTGGCTAGTTTTTGACGCTATTTGGTCGGCCCCCTTTTTGACGAGTTTTGAGTTTGTATGACTCAGTGTAACTCTTGAGGGCGGTAACCAATTGAGGGCGGTAACCAATTGAGGTCCTACATTGAGGGCGGTAACCAATTGTACAGCCTGCGTCCTGCGACGCAATGGACCATTTCTTCTTGTCAACGGACCCTCCCCACGTTGCGTCCTGCGAAGCAACGGACCCTTCGACGTTGCGTCTACGATGCGGAGGACGCAGCGTCCTGAACAACCCTGTGAGCCAGGACTGTGCCAGGACTGACTTACTGACTCACTGACTAATTCATCCTACACTTTTCTAGTTGTACGAAGACGCTTATGCAAGCGATGTTGGCGAATGGTAAGCCGTAGTAAGCCCTGGCGCTGTGCGTCCACACCACGAGGTCCAAATCCTGACGCTTTCGGCAAAAAACATTTTGACATACCAAGCAGTGCATACGTTCCGCTATCGCTGCAAACCTCTGTTATTATTTTCGACGTATTCGACATACAAGCCAAATAGCCAATGCATACGTCTCTCTAGCGCCCTGAACCAAACCTAGTATGGTAGCCACTAATGCAAAGCATGTCTTATTTCATGCGCGCTACGTCTCGTTCGAAGACGAGCGAGTAGAGGCGAAGGGTTCATGTGAGCACCCTTTCGCCGAGGTGCAAAACAGGCCGGGCCGAAGCCGCAGGCAAAGTGATAGTGGGAGTGAAGGCGGGGAGTCGACCTACCTGCGAACTCTTGATCCGAACTCGGAATACGCTGAGACGCTGCTGATGCCGCTGTCCGAGGCGCTGAGCAAAGCCGTGGAGGAGCACGACGAGCGCAAGGCCAGCAGCATGGTGCGCACAAGGCCGGAATAGTACTTCGCAGTAGTTATGAACTGGGATGGTAATATCTACCTCGTTGGCGCGCTACGCGCTATCCCTGCAAAGTAGTCAAGGCACACGACGATACGCAGTTAATTTCCGGAGAAGTCCGTCCCTTAGCTTATAGCGAACCCATGACCGCAATACCCCCCACAACACCAGCGAGACGGTAGAATGTATACGTGGATTTGCTTTGCAGTCCAAGGTCAGCCAAAACTGTAACGAGGGACGTGCTCTTCGCAAATGTCTGCGCAGTCTGCGAAGAAAGGACGTCAAGAAGGAAGGAAGAAGGAATAGGACACACAACCTCCATGGATTACTCTTCCCACCCATGAGCTGGCAGCAGTGACACCTGTGTATTTGCAAGAGCACACACACACACACACACACACACACACAAATACACAGATTTACACATCCACACCAGGCACCCCAATCCTCACTCTGCAAGCAAGCACATCCAGTGGCCGAGAACACACATATACACACGCGCGCACGCACACGCACACCAACACATCCATACACACATCCACACACACATCCACACACACAAACAGGCACATCCTCACACACACGCAGACACATTCTCACTCACACAACCACACGCACACACACATCCACACATGCACACACGCACACACATCCTCACACACACACACGCACACACGTCCTCACACACACACACACACACACATCCACACACTCACACACACATAAGCACATCCTCACTAACACACTCAGACACATCCTCACACACACACACATTCACACACGCACACACACACACACACACACACACATCCCCCCCCCCCCCCCCCTCTCACACACATACACACACACACATCCTCACGCACATATCCACACACACACACACACACACACGCTTCCACGCACACACATCCTCACATACACACACATAAACATCATCACATCCACACATACGCAGACACATCCACACTCATATTATCATAGACACACATATATTATCATACACACACATATATTATCATACACACACATACACACACACACATCCACATACATACATCCACGCACACACACACGCATCCACGCACACACACATCCACACACACACACATCCACACACACAAACACACGCATGCACACACATCCACACACACACAAATCCAAACACACATCCAAACGCATACATACACACACATCCACACACACATTCACACATACACACACATACACACACTCCCATACACACATCCACACGCATCCACATACACACATCCAAACACACACACAAACATCCACAGACACGCACACATATCCCCCCCCCTACCCCCCCCCCCCCCCAACCCAACCCCAACCCAACCCCACCCACACTCTGCAGGCAATCAGCACATCCACACACGCATCCACACACACACACCAGACCCCCCCACCCCCCACCCCCACCCCCCACCCCCACTCAGCTGGCAAGCACATCCAGTGGCCGAGAAACCGCCTTCCATGGCTTACGCTCCCCACCTATGAGCCTGGACAAGTACATCCTGCGCATCAACAAGAGCTGCAACCACCCCCGTGTTTTTTGTTAATGCCCTGGCCTAGAAAAAATGAGACCAATCAGAGGTCGGGTTAATTTTAGGGGATTTTGAGAAGGTGTTGCATGTGTGGGCTGGGCAGTATGAGCCGTTCCGGTCTGGGCCTGACCCGACGCGTGGTCGGGTGTGTCGGGGTGGATGCCTGTAGCGTGGGTCGGCATGCATCGGGCTGGCCGGGTGGTTATGCGTTGTGTGGGTATGACACGAATGTAGCGCAGTTTGGGAGCGCATGTGGCATGTGCTTTGGGAGAATACCGTGGGTGAGCATAGGGTCTCAATAGCCGCTCTGCCCATGATTTGGAATGGCTGGGCCTAGAGTTGCGCCTGGCCATGGAGAATGGAGATAAGTGGCTACCATTGTGCAACGCCGCTGCCCCCTTGGTCGAAGCACGAATCTGAAAGCTGCGTTGGTCGAAGCTCTGCAGCTTCTCAGGGTAGTGTCACCTTCTTGGGTAGCGAGTTAGTTCTTACTTGTGTAGCTTCGCAGCTCCGCAGAAGGAACGATTGGTACTTAGGTAGCTATAAATAGCAAGTCACTTTGGCTGAGACGGGGGTGGGAAGTGCACCAGTTATCAATTCCGCAGTTCGAAGGTCAGCATATGCTCAATTTCCACGTTCGCAAGTAGCACGTCCAGCAGGTTGCAGGCGATGGGCCCCTAGGTCAGAGCACGTAGCTCAAAGCTGCGCTGGTCCAAGCTCCACAGGTTCGCAGGGTGGTGTTACCCACTTGGGCTGATAGTAATTAATTTTGAAGCTTCGCAGGTCTGCAGAACGAATGATCAGTGCTGAGGCATGCTATTAATAGCAAGATTGGCAGATTCAGGGGTTGGAAGAGCACCAGTTCAATTCATTTGCGTAGTTCGAAGTTAGCATTTGCGCAATTTGCGCGTTGCGCGCAAGTAGCAGGTCCAGCCGCGATGGGAGTTTGCAGGCGATGGCTCAGGGTCGGACGGAAACGCGAATGTTGCATGTTGCATGGACAGTTGGCTTGCCGCGGATGGACCTTTCCACGCGAACCCTTTAGGTTCTTCATGGCTCTTCATGGCTCTTCATCCGGTTACTCGTTTATGTTACACTCATTTGGCTAGTTTTTGTTACACTCACTTGGCTAGTTTTTGTTACACTCACTTGGCTAGTTTTTGACGCTATTTGGTCGGCCCCCTTTTTGACGAGTTTTGAGTTTGTATGACTCGGTGTAACTCTTGAGGGCGGTAACCAATTGAGGGCGGTAACCAATTGAGGTCCTACATTGAGGGCGGTAACCAATTGTACAGCCTGCGTCCTGCGACGCAATGGACCATTTCTTCTTGTCAACGGACCCTCCCCACGTTGCGTCCTGCGAAGCAACGGACCCTTCGACGTTGCGTCTACGATGCGGAGGACGCAGCGTCCTGAACAACCCTGTGAGCCAGGACTGTGCCAGGACTGACTTACTGACTCACTGACTAATTCATCCTACACTTTTCTAGTTGTACGAAGACGCTTATGCAAGCGATGTTGGCGAATGGTAAGCCGTAGTAAGCCCTGGCGCTGTGCGTCCACACCACGAGGTCCAAATCCTGACGCTTTCGGCAAAAAAACATTTTGACATACCAAGCAGTGCATACGTTCCGCTATCGCTGCAAACCTCTGTTATTATTTTCGACGTATTCGACATACAAGCCAAATAGCCAATGCATACGTCTCTCTAGCGCCCTGAACCAAACCTAGTATGGTAGCCACTAACGCAAAGCATGTCTTATTTCATGCGCGCTACGTCTCGTTCGAAGACGAGCGAGTAGAGGCGAAGGGTTCATGTGAGCACCCTTTCGCCGAGGTGCAAAACAGGCCGGGCCGAAGCCGCAGGCAAAGTGATAGTGGGAGTGAAGGCGGGGAGTCGACCTACCTGCGAACTCTTGATCCGAACTCGGAATACGCTGAGACGCTGCTGATGCCGCTGTCCGAGGCGCTGAGCAAAGCCGTGGAGGAGCACGACGAGCGCAAGGCCAGCAGCATGGTGCGCACAAGGCCGGAATAGTACTTCGCAGTAGTTATGAACTGGGATGGTAATATCTACCTCGTTGACGCGCTACGCGCTATCCCTGCAAAGTAGTCAAGGCACACGACGATACGCAGTTAATTTCCGGAGAAGTCCGTCCCTTAGCTTATAGCGAACCCATGACCGCAATACCCCCCCACAACACCAGCGAGACGGTAGAATGTATACGTGGATTTGCTTTGCAGTCCAAGGTCAGCCAAAACTGTAACGAGGGACGTGCTCTTCGCAAATGTCTGCGCAGTCTGCGAAGAAAGGACGTCAAGAAGGAAGGAAGAAGGAATAGGACACACAACCTCCATGGATTACTCTTCCCACCCATGAGCTGGCAGCAGTGACACCTGTGTATTTGCAAGAGCACACACACACACACACACACACACACACACACAAATACACAGATTTACACATCCACACCAGGCACCCCAATCCTCACTCTGCAAGCAAGCACATCCAGTGGCCGAGAACACACATATACACACGCGCGCACGCACACGCACACCAACACATCCATACACACATCCACACACACATCCACACACACAAACAGGCACATCCTCACACACACGCAGACACATTCTCACTCACACAACCACACGCACACACACACCCACATCCACACATGCACACACGCACACACATCCTCACACACACACACGCACACACGTCCTCACACACACACACACACACACATCCACACACATCCACACACTCACACACACACACATAAGCACATCCTCACTAACACACTCAGACACATCCTCACACACACACACATTCACACACGCACACACATCCACACACACACACATCCACACACACACACACACACACCCCCCCCCCCTCTCACACACATACACACACACACATCCTCACGCACATATCCACACACACACACACACACACACACACACACACACACACACGCTTCCACGCACACACATCCTCACATACACACACATAAACATCATCACATCCACACATACGCAGACACATCCACACTCATATTATCATACACACACATATATTATCATACACACACATACACACACACACATACACATACATACATCCACGCACACACACACGCATCCACGCACACACACACGCACACACACATCCACACACACACACATCCACACACACACAAAACACACGCATGCAACACACATTCCACACACACACAAATCCAAACACACATCCAAAACGCATACATACACACACATCCACACACACATTCACACATACACACACATACACACACTCCCATACACACATCCACACGCATCCACATACACACATCCAAACACACACACAAACATCCACAGACACGCACACATATCCCCCCCCCTACCCCCCCCACCCAACCCAACCCAAACCAAACCCAAACCCACCCACACTCTGCAGGCAATCAGCACATCCACCACACGCATCCACACACACACACACACACACATACACCAGACCCCCCCCCCCCCCCCACCCCACCCCCACCCCCACCCCCACTCAGCTGGCAAGCACATCCAGTGGCCGAGAAACCGCCTTCCATGGCTTACGCTCCCCACCCATGAGCCTGGACAAGTACATCCTGCGCATCAACAAGAGCGTTGGTTGCAGCCCCGTGTGTTTTGTTAATGCCCTGGCCTACATCGACATGCTGACTCAGGTACACGCTGCTATAATTGTTGTATGCAAATTATAATCAAGTAAAATATAAATGAAGTTAAATAATAAGTTGAATCAGTTCTACCCTATAATAAATATTATTACTATCCAAGTAGTTCAGCTACTTACATCAATGCCCTTGCATTACATCGTTCCTGTACCCTCAAAGAGAGAGAAAGAAGAAGAGAGAGAGAGAGAGAGAGAGAGAGAGAGAGAGAGAGAGAGAGTAGAGAGAGAGGGAGGGAGGGAGGAGGGAGAGGAGAGATTTAGGGAGTAGTTAGTTCAGCATGTTCAAATCAATGCCCTTGTATACATCGTCCTGCTCAAGAGAGAGAGAGAGAGAGAGAGAGAGAGAGAGAGAGAGAGAGAGTAGTTCCGCATGATACATCAATGCCCTTGCATACATAGTCCTGCTCACTCAGAGACTTGCTGCTCTATGTCACATAATGGCCAATTGCCTGGACTCAAAATATTTCATTCTGTGCAATACCTAACATACGATTGAGCCACTTTTTTCAGCCTCATGCGCGGTAAAATCCTCAAAAATAATCAACCAGTGAGTTTCAACCTCATGCTGCGTAACACATTGCAAACTAATCAACCAACTTGTTTCATCCTCATGCTGCACGTAACATGTTGCAAACTGATCAACTAGCTTGTTTCATTCTGATGCTGCACGTAACATGTTGCAAATTAATGAACTAACTTGTTTTATGGCTGTGCTGCACGAAACATGTTGCAAATTAATAAACTAGCTTGTTTTATTCTGATGCTGCACGTTACATGTTGCAAATTAATGAACTAACTTGTTTTATGGCTGTGCTGCACGAAACATGTTGCAAATTAATAAACTAGCGTGTTTTATTCTGATGCTGCACGTAACATGTTGCAAATTAATAAACTAGCTTGTTTTATTCTGATGCTGCACGTAACATGTTGCAAATTAATGAACTAACTTGTTTTACGGCTGTGCTGTTTAACATGTTGCAAACTAATCAACTAGCTTGTTTTATTCTCATGCTGCACGTAACATGTTGCAAACTAATCAACCAATTTGTTTTATCAATGTGCAGAAGGATCCGTTGCAAACTAATCAACTAACTTGTTTCATCCTCGTGCTGTAAGGAACATGTTGCAAACTAATCAACCAACTTGTTTTATGGATGTGCAGAAGGATCTGTTGCATCACCCCTCTGCCCTCAACATCCACCGCCTTGTCCTCATCGGCACAATGGTGGCTGCAAAGGTGAGTCAGCTACTTGGTTTGAAGTGTCTCGCCCAGGTTTCATTTAGGGTCGACAGCACACACATACCCCACTCCACCCCAATCCAACTCGACACAACACAGCACAACACAACACAGCCCAAACCAAACCAAACCAAACCAAACCAAACCAAACCAAACCAAACCAAACCAAACCAAACCCAGCCCAACCAAACCAACCAAACCAAACCAAACCAAACCAGCCCCACATCCACACACACACCCTTGACACACAGATGGTAGACGACAAGGTGCAAAGAAACAAGTTATGGAGCAAGCTTGCACGAAGTGGAAGGCACCCTATCACCCACAGTCAACAGTCGCACGCTTTCACCCCCCAATCCACCCACCACCACCACCACCACCACCACACACACACACACTTCACCCCCCACCCACACACCATGCACACCTTAGACACACAGATGGTAGATGACAAGGTGAACAGGAACTAGTTCTGGAGCAAGGTTGGTGGAGTGAGCTTGCAGGAAGTGGAAAGCACCCTATCACCCACAGTCCCCAGTCGCAAGCTTTCACCCACCAATCCCCCCCCCCCCCCCCAAAAAAAGAAAACCCTTCACACACGCACACCTTTTACACACAGATGGTAGACGACAAGGTGCACAGGAACTACTTCTGGAGCAAGGTTGGTGGAGTGAGCTTGCAGGAGCTGAACAAGCTTGAGCTGGAGTTCCTGAGGTTGATGGACTATAGAGTCATGGTTACTGTGGATCAAGTTCGCTACTACTATAAGGTATGGATGGACGGATGGATTGGTGGGTGGATTTTTGTATGGATGGATGGATGGGTGGATGTTTGTATGGACGCATGGATGCATTAATGGATGGGTGGGTGATTGATGGATGGGTGGGTGTTTTTATGTATATGTATGTATGTATGTATGTATGTATGTATGTATGTATGTATGTATGTATGTATGCATGTATGTATGTATGTATGTTACAGTCCAGGGGTTGGCCAAATAGTCTAAATGGACTTGCCCAACCGTGACAAGAAGGGCTAAGAAGATAAAGCATTGATAAACTGAAACCAAAGTTATATTAATATTAGCTCAGCCCCCCCCCCCCCCCCCACACACACACACACACACACACACACACACACACACACTCACACAACTTCCTCCCTTTGTGTTTTTCCCTTCGTGTATTTTTTTATGTCCCTTGTGTTGATGGATTTCAAAGTTATGGTTCCCGTGGATCAAGTTGGATAATACTAAAAGGTAGATTGATAAGAGCTCAGCCTCCCCCCCCCACACCACCACACCACCACCTCACACACACACATGCCCCCTTACCCCATACACACCACACCACATACACACCCGCAAGCACCTCACACACACACATACCCCACCACCACACACACACACCACACACACGCCACCCCCACCACACACACATACTCCACCACACACCCACACAAATACCCCCCCCCCCCACAGCACACACACACACTAAAGCTCAACCCACCGCCACACAAACACCCACCCACCCACACCCACCCACCGACCCACAAAGACCCCCCCCCCCCCACACACACACACACACAAACACCCCCCCACCCCCCCACCCTCCCTCCCCTGCAGGTAATACTCTTAGGGCCGTGTCAACCTAAGTGCCAGCACCTCCCACATCCCAACCAAGAGTAGCCTCTCTGGTGCACCTTCCTTGTCCTACCCCCCCCCCCCCCCCCCCCCCACACACAACACACACCTCATCACATACACCACCACCACACCACCACCACCCACCACCCACCACCTATACACAAACACCACCCACCACCCACCCCCTGCAGATAATCCTCTCAGGCCGTGTGAACCTAGGTGCCAGCACCTCCCAACTCCCGCCCAAGAGCAGCCTCTCTGGTACCTTGCGTAAGCGACGCAGCAGTGGGGCCTCCCTGGCCTCCGGCAGCAGCATGAATGGTATTGGCACCATGAACGAGGGGTGCGATGCCGTCAATGATGGAGCTGGTGTGATACAGCGTCGCAGAATTCGACAGTGCAGGTCGCTGCACAATGTGGTGGGTAGGGGTGGGGGATGGGGTGGGTTGGGGTAGGGGTGGGATGGACGAGGTTTGGGGTTGGAGGAGAGGTAGGAGTTGGGGGGGTCAATTGGAATGCCATCAATGATGGAGCTGGTGTGATACAGCGTCGCAGAATTCGACAGTGCAGGTCGCGGCACAATGTGGTGGGTAGGGGTGGAGGATGGGTTGGGGTAGGGGTGGGGTGGACGAGGTTGGGGGTTGGAGGAGGAGAGGTGGGAGTTGGATTGGATGTCTAGGGGTCTATTGGGATGTCTAGGGGTCTATTGGGATGTCGATGATCATGGAGGTGGTGACAGTGCTGGTCACTGCACAATTTGGTGGGTAAGGATGTGGTTGGGTGGGGGTGGAGAAGGAGTGGGAGTTGGAAGGGTTGGTTGGAGGAGGGGTAGGAGTTGGGGGGGTGATTGGGATGTCGTTGATCATGGAGGTGGTGTGCTGTTGCGTTTCAGAATGTGACAGTGCAGGTTGCTGCACTATTGTTGAGTAGGGATGAGGAGGGTGGGGGTGGAGAAGGAGTGGGAGTTGAGGGGGGGGGGGGGGGGGGGGGGGGGGGGGGGAGGAGGAGGACTTGAGGGGGGCGATTGGATGTCGTCAATGATGGAGCTGGTGTGCTCCAGCGTCGCAGAACGCTGAAGTTCAGGTCACTGCACCATGTGGTGGGTAGGGGTGGGGGTAGTGGAGGGTGGGAGATGGAGTTGGGGTGGGGTGGGTTTTGGAGGAGGGGTGGGAGATGGAGTGGGGTGGGGTGGGTTTGGAGGAGGGGTGGGAGATGGAGTGGGGGGACAGACAGCAGGCTAGACAGCACTGTTTTTTGGGTGGAGCCCTCCCTTCTGGGGGGCGGGAGCCCCCAGGGTTACCCCATCTGTCCGTCTGTGCGTCCGACCGACAGACCAAAAAATTGAAGCCTGACACGTCAGCCAACTGTCTCAAAACTAACTGGCTTCGGTCAGCTCCATCGTTGCCAACTTTCATTCCGTTGCCAACACACTCCGCCAATTGTCCGCGTTGCTTGCGACGCTGCATAGGACTTGTCCAGCTTTCTATAGGTCCAGTTGTGTAGCAAAAGTTGAGAAGCAAGGCTGATTCCGGGCTTGTGGCGCAGCACGGTATAGGTTGGATCCCAAATCCAAATCAACCGCTGAATGGCTATAAATATGACTGAATTGTGAATCTCCCGTTTCGACGATTGGCTCAATGGTTGAGTTTGTTGAAATCAGGCAGAAGGTGTGGGGTTCGAATCCCTACGGGTGCGCCTAAGTGTTCGCAGTCGCTGTCAATCGCCATGGTAGCACTGTCCAGGTAAAGTAGCAGCCCGTTCTCTACTGCCGTAAGACAGGGCTCCCTTAATCCCACACCCCACCAGGCGTTATCATTTCTATGACTGAATTGTCAAAGCTGCACAAGGTGTAGAGCACGAATCGAGGAGCCATAGCAGGGAAATGTTTTCCGTATTATATTCCGATCGGAATACAATACCCCGTTTTGGGCCAAAATTGCCAGAAGAAGAAACCTAAAAAAATGTTTTTATTTACTGAAATTGACTAAAATAAATCAGGATAAGGATCCTGTTTTGGGAGAGAAAAAAAAGGAAAAAAAAGGAACAAGATTTCCTCTTTTTTATTTGAAAAATATATTCCTGAGCCTTAGGGGTGCCAGGGTGCAGCGCATCTCATTGGGGTCGCACCAAGTCGCTCAATTTGCGACGTGTTGCACACAAAAAATGATGCTGCTCAGCATGTTAGCACTCTTCTCTCACTCGCCCTTTCGGGTGGGGCAGCAGCAGCAGCATGAAGAGCCAAAAGGCATTTTGATCAACAAACGTTACAGTACGGAGACCGGGGTGCTCGGAGCTTTTCTTTTGATTGGAGTCGGGGTTGTAATGGGGGTGGTAATGGGAGTGGGGGCGAGGAGTGGTGGTAAGGGTTGGGGGTAGGATGCAGAGCACATTTGCACTCTCTCACACCCCTTCCTTACCCCTTACCCTTCCTTTCCCCTTACCCTCACCCTTACCCTTACCCTTCCTACCACTTCCTACCACTTCCTTACCCCTTACCCCTTACCCCTTACCCCTTACCCCTTACCCCTTACCCCTTACCCTTACCCTTCCTACCTCTTCCTACCCCTTCCTTACCCCTTACCCTCACCCTTACCCTTCCTACCACTTCCTTACCCCTTACCCCTTACCCTTACCCTTACCCTTCCTGCCCCTTCTTTACACCTTCCTTTCCCCTTACCCCTTACCCTTACCCTTACCCTTCCTACCTCTTCCTACCCCTTCCTTACCCCTTACCCTTACCCTTACCCTTCCTACCTCTTCCTACCACTTCCTTACCCCTTACCCTTACCCTTCCTACCTCTTTCTACCCCATCCTTACCCCTTACCCTTACCCTTACCCTTCCTACCACTTCCTTACCCCTTACCCCTTACCCCTAACCCCTTACCCCTTACCCTTACCCTTACCCTTACCCTTCCTACCTCTTCCTAACCCCTTCCTTACCCTTACCTTACCCTTACCCTTCCTACCATTTCCTTACCCCTTACCCTTTGCCTTTCCTACCCCTTCCTTACCCCTTACCCTTCCCCTTCCTACCCCTTCTTTACACCTTCCTTTCCCCTTACCCTTACCCCTTCCTTACCCTTTCCCCGCCCCTTTCCCCAAGGTGCCCTTCCCCACCCCCAACCCCCACACAAAGGGGGTAGACTGCACAGCACCTTTGCACTCTTTCTCACCGCCCTTCCTTCCCCTTCCCCCTTCCCCACCCGCCCCTTCCTTCCCCTTCCCCACCCGCCCCTTCCACTCACCCGCCCCTTCTTCCCCTTCCCCCACCCGCCCCTTCCACTCACCCGCCCCTTCCTTCCCCCTTCCCCCAACCGCCCTTCTACTCACCCGCCCCTTTCTTCCCCTTCCCCCACCGCCCCATCCTTCCCCTTCCCCCACCTGCCCCTTTCACTCACCAGCCCCTTCCTTCCCCCTTCCCCCACCGCCCCTTCCTTCCCCTTCCCCACCCGCCCCTTCCACTCACCCGCCCCTTCCTTTCCCCTTCCCCACCCGCCCCTTCCACTCACCGCCCCTTCCTTCCCCCTTCCCCACCCGCCCCTTCCACTCACCCGCCCCTTCCTTCCCCTTCCCCCACCTGCCCCTTCCACTCCCCCGCCCCTTCCTTCCCCCTTCCGCACCCGCCCCTTCCACTCACCCGCCCCTTCCTTCCCCCTTCCCCCACCTGCCCCTTCCACTCACCCGCCCCTTCCATCCCCCTTCCCCCACCCGCCCCTTCCACTCACCTGCCCCTTCCTTCCCCCTTTCCACACCCGCCCCTTCCACTCACCGCCCCTTCCTTCCCCCTTTCCACACCCGCCCCTTCCACTCACCCGCCCTTCCTTTCCCCTTCCCCCACCCGCCCCTTCCACTCACCCGCCCCTTCCTTCCCCTTCCCCATCCCACAGGGAGCCACCACCTTCAACGAGGGAAGCAGTTTACTGGAGGATGATGGCGCCACCGATGAGCGTACCATGCGTCGCATTCGACGCCGCACTTTCTGCTGTCGATCCCAAAGCCATGGGGGAACCTTCCACCAGACGGATCGCAGTCTCAGCGGGGGCACTCCCCGCACACGGCCGATTGGTCGCAGCCTCAGTGCGGGTGTGGGTGGGTGCGGGCTTGGCAGTGGGGCGGGAGTGGGCATGGGGGTGAGGGCGTGGGCGAGCGTGGCAGTGGGGTTGGGGCACTCCCCATACATGGGCTATCGGCGGGGGTGGGGGTGTCGGCGGGCATGATGGTGAGCGTGGCCGTGGCAGTAGTTGTGGGGGTGGGGGTGAGGGAGCACTTGATAGGCTCAATGCCTTCGGGAGCATAGATGGGTGTAGTAGGTTGCATGAGGGTGGGGAGATCAGCAAAAGGGCGCGGAGTTCTAGTCGGGGGCCGAGCATGTCTACTGCATGCCGCGGGATTGACAAGATGGTGGTGGACGACTCAGACACAGATGCGGCGTGCAGCTGATGGAGACCTGTAGCGCTTTCCTTGATAATGTACTGAAAAGCCCTGATCTTTCATGATGGTGGTGGGCGACGTAGACATTGACGCAGTGTGCTGCTGCTGGGCAGCTATTGGGATGGTGGTGGTGGTGGTGGGTGGACAGCCCTGAAAAGCCCTCATCTTTCAAGATGGTGGTGGGCGACGTAGACATAGACGCAGTGTGCAGCTATTGGGCAGCTATTGGGATGGTGGTGGTGGTGGGTGGACAGCCCTGAAAAGCCCTCATCTTTCAAGATGGTGGTGGGCGACTCGGACACAGATGCAGCATGCAGCTGATAAGAGACGTGTAACTCTTTCCTTGAGAGTGCCCTCTAAAGCCCTGATCTTTCAAGATGGTGGTGGGCGACTCAGATGCGGCGTGCAGCTAATGGGAAAACTGGAGTGTGTTCCTTGGCCGTGCCCTGACACCACTGTGTCTTGGCCACGACAAGCAGCTAACGGTAGACCTGTCGCGCTTTCCTTGAAAGTGCACTTTAAAGCCCTGATATTTCAAGATGGTGGTGGGCGACGTAGACATAGGCGCAGTGTGCAGCTATTGGGATGGTGGTGGTGGTGGTGGTGGGTGGTCAGCCCGATGAATTTTTGAACTTTCAAGATGGTGGTGGGCGACATAGACTTCGACATAGTGTGCAGCTATTGGGATGGGGTGGTGGGTGGTCAGCCTTATGAAACCTTGAGTTGCTAGTGGGAAAGCTGTAGTGCTTGCCTTGATGTGTTATGTGGTGGTGGTGGGGGGTGGGGGGGTGGGGTGGGGGGGGCTCTGCGTGTGCCACGTGAACTCTTTGAGGGCTTTGAACAAAGCCTGACGTTGACAGTCACCTTACCATGAATGAGAGCCGTGGCCCCCTCTTCAATCTATGAAGCCTTGAAGTGAGAAGATGGTGGTGGGTGACGATGTCACTGATGCAGTGTGCAGATGATGGGAAGGTAAATTGACAAATAAATGAATAAATAAAACAGATGCTGTGTGCAGATGATGGGAAGGTAAATAAATAAACAGATGCAGTGTGCATATGATGGGAAGGTAAATAGATAAATAAATAAAACAGATGCAGTGTGCAGATGATGGGAAGGTAAATAGATAAATAAGTGAATAAATAAATCAGATGCAGTGTGCAGATGATGGGAAGGTAAATAGATAAATAAACAGATGCAGTGTGCATATGATGGGAAGGTAAATAGATAAATAAATAGAACAGATGCAGTGTGCATATCATGGGAAGATAAATAAATGAGGAAAACAGATGCAGTGTGCAGATGATGGGAAAGTAAATAAATAGATGAGTAGTACGTCTTGTAAAGGCGGGAGGAAGAGGGGGGCAGCCTTTTTGCTTGGGGGCAACCACCGATGGGATGATAGGAAAGTTGTCCTGTGTGCCTCGATTATACTCTAGATCTAGATGATGGTGGACAACACAGACACAGATGCAATGTGTAGCTGATGTTGGACCTCTTGTGCTTGGGCCTTGATAGTGCCCTATGAAACCTTTTGGCTAGACCGGAGAAGGTGCTAGGTTCGAATCCCTACGGGTGCGCTTTAGTGTTCGCGGTCGCTGTCAACCGCCATGGTAGCTTTGTCCAGGTAAAGTAGCAGCCCGTTCTCTACCGCCGTGAGAGAGGGCTCCCTGAATACCACACCCCACGAGGGGTTCTCATTATTATGAAACCTTGAACTTGCGAGATGGTGGTGGGCGACGTAGAGATGCCTGTAGTGCTTGCCTTGGCAGTCAACTTGGACTTGCAAGATGATGGTGCGTGACGCTGACATAGATGCAGTGTGTGTGTGGGGGGGGGGGGGGGGGGGGGGGGGGGGGGGGGGGGGGGGGGGGGCAGACAGATGCAGTGTGCAGCTATTGGGGCCCCTCTAGTGCTTGCCTTTACAGTCAACTTGAACTTGCAAGATGATGGAGGGCGACATAGACACATATGCAGCTATTGGGATGCCTGTATTGCTTGCCTTGCCCCTATGAAAGCTTGGACTTGCAAGGTGATGGAGGGCGACGCAGACATAGATGCAGTGTGCAGCTATTGGGATGCCTGTAGTGCTTGCCTTTGCAGTCAACTTGAACTTGCAAGATGATGCTGGCCGCCGTAGACCCAGATGCGGTGTGCGGCTATTGGGATGCCTCTAGTGTTTGCCTTGGCAGTCAACTTGAACTTGCAAGATGATGGAGGGCGACGTAGACCCAGATGCGGTGTGCGGCTGTTGGGCTGCTTGTAGTGCTTGCCTTGGCAGTCAACTTGAACTTGCAAGATGATGCTGGTCGATGCAGACATAGATGCTGTGTGAAGCTATTGGGATCAGGGTACTTCAAGAGGCAGTGTTTTTCTGTTTGGCTACACATGACAGCTTCTAGGCAGCTCCCCTACCTGGCTACTTAAACAAGGCTAGCGCAAGCTATTGCTTGTGACAGCTGACATTGTCAGCTTTCCAGAGCTCCTGGAATCTTGGGGCTGAGCCCAGTTGCTGGTCCAGGGAGCTGCCTAGAAGGTGCTACGCGTAGCCCAATAGAAAAACCCTGCCTCCAGTTCTGCTGCCTGAGACGCAACCAATTTCATAGCCTGCATCCTGCGACGTAACGGACCCTTCCTTCTGGTCAACGGACCCTCCCCACGTTGCATCCTGCGACGCAACGGACCCTTTGACGTCGCGCCTTGATGGAGGACGCAGCGTCCAGAACAACCCTTATTGGGATGCCTCTAGTGCCTGCCTCGGCAGTCAACTTGAACTTGCAAGATGATGGAGGGAGAGGTAGGCACAGATACAGTGTGCAGCTATTGGGATGCCTCTAGTGCTTGCCTTGGCAGTCAACTTGACCTTGGAACTTGGTTACATGGCTCCAGCAAGCAATTTGGCTGCTCACCATCTTTGGCAGTGAACGAAATATTTTGCCTTGATAGTCAACTCAACACAAAGAGTAGTTAAACGTACATGGTATACGTGGCCCCATCTTGCCTCAATGAAGCCATCAGACGCAGGCGACTGCCTGTCTTGATAGTGCCCTGTAAAGCCCCGAACTTGCAAGATGGCGGTGGACGACTGACACAGATGCGGCGTGCAGCTGGCAGAGACCTGTTGTGCTTTCCTTGATAGTGTGTTGAAAAGCCCTGATATTTCATTATGGTGGTGGGCCACGCAGACACAGATGCACTATATATGTAGCTGATAGGAGACCAGTAGCGCTTTCCTTGATAATGCCATGTAAAGCCCTCATATTTCAAGGTGGTGGTGGGCGACTAGGACACACATCCAGCGTGCAGCTCATAAGAGACCTGTAGCGCTTTCCTTGATAGTGCCCTGTAAAGCCCTGAACTTCCCAGATGGTGGTGGGCGACTCGGATGCAGCTTATGGCTGATGGGAAACCTCAAGTGTGTGCCTTGACCGTGCCCCGACACCACTGTGTGTCTTTGCCATGACCAGTGTTTTTTATTTCAGATTTCTGTAGTCCAGGTTGAGTAGCCACTTGGACTACTCAACCCTGATTTCAGGATATTTGCGTAGCTATCGCATGACGGAGCGCAAAGCGCGGAGCCCGGGGGGGTTCGGGGGGCAGCGGGTGCCGATATCGGGGATGCGGGGGTGTAGCATTCGACGGAATGGCGACGGAATGGCGACGTATCGTCGAAATAAGAAACACATGGCCCATGACAAGAAGCTTGTATGCCTGTTTGTTCCAGTCCAGGGGGAATACAATTAGGCTACAGGCACTTGCCCAACCTCAAATATTCGATAGAATTCCTGTATATCAGGAGGGTGAGCAGCTTGTATAAGCCTCCTCCAAGGACAGCGTCCTTAAAGCTTTTTAGGGCCATAGATTTGGGTTCTTAATAGCGGCAATTCAGGCAAACAAATGGTCAAAAGTAGCGAAAGCTATGTATATAGCGAGGGGGACAATCTTTGATTTAGCCAGCCCCAACCCTTTAAGCTTGTGTGCAATGCGATACCTGCAGGAGCTGGGAGCTGGTTGGCTAACTTCAATAATAATTGTTGCAAGGTTCTATACGCCAGTTTTGGCGTCTAACCGTCTGCGCTGGACATGGTAGCGAACAATTACCCCCCGTGCGAGAACCACGAAACCAGGGGTTTCTAGTGCACATGTTGGCTACCTTCATCACCATGTTGCTTTTGTGGATGCTGTAGGGGGGGAGCTGCCCAGAGGCTGCCTAGAATAAGTTTTTTTACGAGGTTCCGGCAATTCGGCGATTAACCATCTGCAGTTTACAATACTTTCCCCCCGTGCTATACCGGTACCCACTGACACCAGGGAGTGTGACAGGTTTCGAACTCTTACCGATTATAGATATGCCCAGGTCTCTACATCGACAGTTTAACGACTTGCCGAGGAGCTGCCTAGACGCTGTTGCCTGTTGCTTTGCGCTGGTAGGGAAGGAAATCACTGCTGGCTTGCGCTCCACCGCAAAAGCTATAGCTTTCTTCCTGAACTTGAACTTGGTTATGCAGCTTCAGCCAGAAACTTAGCTGCTCGCCGTCTTAGGCAGTTAAAATAAATGTACCACTAAAATGTAAATAGCTGTCTTCTGAACGTTTTGTTTTTAGTTGTAAAAGGATTTTCATCCCTGGAGGTGGTTCTCCCGACACAAACTAGCGACACTAAGGATATACGGTATGTGTTTGTTTCGATTGCATGGTCTATCAGCCTCCAGCAGGCTGCTTACCTTCAGCAGGCAGAGCATATATGGGTATCATAAACACTTGGGCCGGGGATATTAACATTTAATTGTTATTGTCATAAACAGGCCATAGTTGACCCAAAACAAGCGCGCTCCACATCACTGTCTACTGCCTGCAGGCAACGTAAACATGGGTTGAGGGTCGGTATCTCCCACTGCCCCTAAACGCGCCCAATATTTTGTAAGAGTGACAATGCCATTCGAACTGAACCCTGGGTGTCGCTGGTCTGTGTCGGGAGACCCACCTCCTGGGGTGAAATACCATTCACAACTAAAAAATGCTAGTAGCACGAACTCAGGGCCGCAGCCGGTAAGACAATTATAGGGGGTTTATTTCATTAAGACAATTGTAGGGGGTTTATTTTATAAAAACAAGTGTAGGGGCAGGAGGAGCCAAGGCCACAGAATTTTCAGTCAGGCCGATCGATTTTTTCTGAGAACGGGGCTGTAATGGCATGTAACTAGGCGATATTAAAAATGACTTTTCAGGTCATTCTGAGAATCTGAGCACCTCATTTAGGGGGGGGAGAGGAAGGGGTCAGCCCTCATTTGTTTTTTTGTTAACTTTTTACTCAGACCTCCAAATGAAATTCTGATACCACCTATAAGTAGGCCTTGATAAGGGTAGTGTCTTGGCACTACTTTGGACCTCATGCAACAAGTATTTACCTCCCCCACCCCCCCCACCCCACCCCCCCATCCCTCTCCCCAACCCCAACCCCAGCCCAGAGTATGAGAGGGTATGGGTTGATAATATGGGGTGGGTAAATGGGTGGGTAATATGGGGGAGTATGGGTGTGTGGTGGGGTACTGGGGGGGTGCCCACCCACCCACGCCCCACCCCCCACCCAACCCCCGACCCGCCTCGACCCCCAACCCCCAACCCCACCCCCAACCACCCCCGCCTCGAACCCTCCACGCATGCGACAACGACAAAACGCCCGCCATTCTACCACGCTCTACGCGTTTGCTTTCTCTTCGTTTCGGTATGCCTGATGGTGATGCTGACGCTGAAGCTGGTCCGTCCAAGGGTGAAGGGTGACTACAGTACTCGTGCAACCCAGAGGAGGTGCAGAACTGATTTTTGACAACCACACAATCCTATGTGGGAATTCTGAGGATGCCATTATGTGCGCCATACTGTAAACCCAGAATCCATATCTAAGTCTTTCAAAAAGGGGCCATTTCTATTTAGGGGGTGGGGGGGGTGGTTGGGTGGGTTTTCAGGCGTGGTGTGGCCTATCTTTTTTTTTTCTACTTTCGGTAGGGAGCTTATTTCATTATAACAATTGTAGGGGGTTTATTTCATTAATACAATTGTACAACCTCACAGTCCTCACAGCCTTCACTTGTTTCTCTCATAGTCTGCCGATGGCCATGGCCATCGCGATGGAGGGGGTCTAGGGTTCGTCAAAGGGGCTTGGAGTCAGCTCTCCGTCACTAGCGTCCGATGTGCCATGCCGATTTTGTCGATACTGCGCTCTTTGTCAACCATTTCCCCGAGTTTCTACATGCATGATACATCGTAACGAACCTTGTCGTTACTGAGAACCTTTCCCAGCCACTCTCACCTCGCGCATCTCTGAGTGACTGCCATACTGCCGCATGCGCAGTGGCCCAACCCCGCGCAAACGTTTGTCCAGTCCTTCCAAGCCCTCCACATTTCACGCACTTGCGATTAATTACAGCTGATTATAGCACATCACGCCGCTGCTGCGTTCTTTTCCCTTTCTTCGCTTTTCGCGACCCGCCAGAGCACACGATGCTGCTGCGCCATATCACAGGCGTGCAGCGCGTTCTAGCCTTCAAGACCTTCTTCGGACTATAGGCGCACAGAAACTGGAAGGCTAACAGGATGGGATGGTTCCCTAGTTGAATACGAGACGCTTGAGCTGCGGCTCAACCCACCCCAGGTTGAAATTGACAACAATATGTATGACGACATGACGGTCGTCACCATCGACTCTGCGAATCGGCCGGGCACGTTGGTGGAGGTTGTGATGAGTCTCACCGAGTTAGGGCTTTCAATTCGGAGAGCTCGCATCAGCTCAGATGGTGGATGGTTCGTCGATGGTGAGGAGGGAGAGGTGGTGGTGACGTGGTGTGATGGGGTGGGTTGGGGGTGGGGTTGGGGGAATGGTGGGGTGTGTGATGGGGTAGGTTGGGGGTTAGGGTTGGCGGGGAATGGGGTGTGATGGGGTGGATGGGGTGGTGGTGTGATTGGGTGGGTTGGGGAGATGGGGTGTGGTGTGATGGGTTGGGTTGGGTTGGGGAGGATGGGGTGGTGGTATGATCGGGTGGGTTAGTTGTTGGGGGGGGGATGGGGTGGGGTTGGGGATTCGGATTGGGTGATGGGTTGTGGTGTGATGGGTGGGTTGGGGATTGGGGTGGGTGGGATGGGGTGGTGGATGGGTGGATGGTGGTGGTTGGCCAGTGAAGATGGCGGATGGTCCGGATGGGGTGTTGGGTTGGGTTGGGGGTTGAAGCTTGGAGGTTGGTTGGGTGGATGGGTGGTGGTGGGTGATCAGCTCAGATGGAGGGTGATTTGTGGTCGGGAGGAGGGAGGAGGAGGGGTGGTGTGTGGTCGGGGTCCGGGGGGGGGGAGGTGAGGGGAGTGTGTGTGTTCTGGTCGGGGGGTGGGGGGGAATAGGAGGGGGTGGGCGGGGTAGGAGGTGTGTGTGTGTTGGGGGGGGGAGGGGGGGGGGATCAGTTCTGAAGAATAGTTGTTCTTGGGATGGTGAGGGGGGTGGGGTGAGGGGGGGTCAGTTCTGTGCTGTGGTGGGGGGGGGTTCGTGGGCAGCGGAGGGAGGGGGAGGGGGAGGGGGGGGGTCAATACTCGGGAGGGGGGGGTTGTGGACATCGATGGGGAGTGGGGGGAAGGGGGGGGGGGGGGGGGGGGGGGATCAGTTCTGATGGCAGGGGGTTCTGTGGACAGTGATAGTGGGTGAGGGGTGGGGGGTGAAGGTCGAGGGTGGGGGGATCAGTGTCTGATGGAGGGGGGTTCGTGGACAGGGATAGTGGAGTGAGGGGTGGGTGGGGGGCACTGAGGGGTGGGGGGGGGGGGCAGGGATGCATGAACAGATAAGGGCGGGGGAGAGGGGGGAGGGGAGGGGGGGATGGGAGCGTGTGATGTGATGATGTGGAATAGGGCGGTGGGATGGGTGGATGGTGGTCGGTAGTTGTGTGTGATTAAATGGGGTGGGTTGTGGGGGTGGATTGGCGGGTGATGATGGAATTACATGATTCATGCGATCAGATCATCACACCTACTCACGACACACATCCACTAATGACATACATCCTCTCACGACATAAACATCCACTCAACGACATACATCCACTCCACACGACAACATCCACTCACAGACACATACATCCACTCACGACATACATCCACTCACGACACATACATCCACTCACGACTATATATACATACCCCACTCACGACATGCATCCACTCACGACATTCATCTGCATTGCAGCACAAACTCAGGGCCCCCATTCGTAAAATTATTTTTTTGAGTTCAGTTCATCAGTGCCTTTTCTTTTTAGCCCTTCCTGTCATGGTTGGGCAAGTCCCTTTAGCCTATTTGGCCTGCCCCTGGACTGTAACCTACGTACATACATTACGCCTTAAGGCGCTTGAGACTGAGACTGGGATGGGGTGATGGATTGACACAACACCTTCACATGCATTCTGCCGTAGGGGGAAGCTGCTCAGCACTTAGCTGGTCAGGACTTAGCTGGTCAGCGGTCTTTAGCTGGTCAGCAATTCTTTTCAATACCCACCTAAACACCTAAACCAAAACCACTAAACCCTAAGGCACCAAAGCTGAACCACCTAAACCTAACGCTTAACCGAAAACAAAACCACCTAAGCGTAACCCGTAACCAACCCAAAGCTGAACTACCTAAACACCTAAACCCTAAGCCTCCAAAGCTGAACGTCACCGGCCTAAACCAGCCCTAAAACCCTAACCTTCAGGCACCCAAAGCTGAACCACCTAAACCACTCTAAACCCTAAGGCCACCAAAGCCCTGAACGCACCTAAACCACTCTGAACCAAAACCACCTAAACCCTAAGCCACCCAAAGCTGAACTACCTAAACCACCTAACTAGCTCCCAAGCTGAACCACCTAAACCACCTAAACCCTAAAGCACAACCAAAGCTGAACCACCTAACCACCTAAACCCTAGCCACCCAAAGCGAACCACCTAACCACCTAAACCAAAACCACCTAAACCCTAAGCCACCCAAAGCTGAACCACCTAAACCACCTAAACCCTAAGCCTCCCAAATGCTGAACACAACCTAAACACTTAAAACCCTAAGCCACCCCCAATGCTGAACACACTAAACCACCTAAACCAAAACCACTAGAACCCCTAAGCCCAAGCTGATAACCACCTAAAATATTAAACCACCTTGACCTAAACCACCTTAATCCTAAGCCACCTATATTACGCAACCACGTTCTAAACTCTAAACCACCTGAAACCTAAACGTCTAAACCCAAGTGCTGAACCGGCATACTACACCTCACTTTTTACCAGTTATGACGGGAAGACTGTCCAAGGGAAAGGTGCAGACCAGGCATAATACACCAAAATTGCACTCCATGCCACCACACGCATACATACTCTAATATACACATACATGCACATCAATACACATAAATACACATAAATAAACAAAAACACCACAATGCATCCATTACACCTTGGTCACCAAGTTCGTATGTGACGGAGACTTCAAGGAAAGTTGACAGACCCGCACATAAAATACACTACACACATACATACACATCAAAACACACAACACATCCAGGATGCCACATCAAAACATCTATTAACACCTCATTATCACCGTTCGATGTGATAGAGACTTCCAAAGGAACGGTGACAGACCCGCGCATAAATACACATAAACACACATCCATACACATAAATACACATACATGCACACCAAATACACTCAAACACATCTAGGCACATGAAATACACATAGAAAAAATATAAATACACACAGAGTAATCCATTTCACCTCTTTGTTACCAATTCTATGTGACGTATAGTAACCAAGGGAAAGTTGACAGACCCACCACATACGACACATAAATAGCACATACGTACACATAAATACACAACGATACACATAAATACACGTGTACATGCACATCAATACACACCATACACTATCCAATTACACATAATATACATCAATGCACATAAACACATAAAACACAATAAAACACCATAAAAACATCCACGATACACCTTTGTCGCAGAGTTTATGTTGACGGAAGACACCCAAGGGAAAATGACAGACCCACGCAGGTTGCCAATCATCAAGAAGGTATTCTCATATGACATGTAATAAATAAATACAAATCATTTATTAAGATCTCATAATGACATTAATGCAAAATAAAAATAATTAATAATATATCTTATATTTATAAGCGTATTGTGCATATATTGATACCCGGACCGCTGAAGTAACATAACCATACACGTTACAATCCAAGAAGGCTAGGATCTCTCTCGG
>JAJSRW010000682.1:2500-50448 GCA_022414725.1 Microglena sp. YARC | reverse complement strand
CACGTGGTAGTCTAGAAACGCTGACAGTCCTCTGTACGATTACGCTAATGCAAGACCATGAAACCAAGCGCCAGCATTGGCCATCAGCACACGGCGCCCCCCCACAACACCACCGCACCCATGGCAACAAACCCTCTGACCCATCACACTTACTCATCGCGCATAATGCCCAGCCCGAAGGCGTGCTCTTTATGTGCATCCAGGTTCTAAGTGCCGACTCACCATAGCTTCATCTGCAACACACCACCCATCTGGCCAGGCAACTAAATAGCACCCTGTCACCATCACGCATATCATCCGCATAACCCCCCCCCCCCACCCCGGCCCCGCCTCTTTCTCTTTTTTCTCAATTCCGGACGGCATACCAATCCCATGCCTCACCTGGCTCCGACTTTCTACCCCACACTCTCTGATCCCTCTCCCCCAAACCTCATCCTTCCCCCTCACGGCCCCACCACTCACCACCGACCAAAATACCATCAAAACCACTGTGAGTCAGAGGGCACCACCCACGCCACCAGAACCGCACTAAGCGCATACACTCAAGCCACACCCCCACTCTCACCTCCTGCTAGAGCGCTTAGCCTCGCCAGGTTTCATCAGGAATATTTAGCCTCTTGATGACCTGAACCAACAAGGCAGGTGGGGAGGGTGGGACATCCGGAAGGGTTGAGGCGGAGGTACATGCTCTATTCGTACTTCTTTCTTATGTTATAAACCCAAGACAACAAGACAAGTGTGGCTGTGTAAGGGGGGTGGAGTGGGTGGGGGGGGTGGGGGTGGGGTGGGAGGGGAGGGGGTTCAGGAGCTCAATTGTGTTCTTATGTTTCCCTTTGTGTGCGAATTAGTGTCCACCCGGTGTGTGTGTGTGTGTGTGTGTGTGTAGTCTCTCTTTTGCGTGTATGTGTATGTATGTGTTGTGTTTATGTGCATAGGTGTAATGTGTGTATGTTGTTGGTGTGCATGGTGTGTGCTCACCGAGTGATTCTGTCTGTTGTTCTCTGATCAGAGTTGTCCTCGTGCCTTCGCTAATTTGATTTCAGAGATTCCTGAGCTTAACCGTACCGGTATTGTATAGTAACTACGTAGATCACATCGTTAGATGCAAGGGGTGGATGTAGGATGGTTATTTGCTTAGTAAGTGGAGGGATTGTGTGTGTGTGTTCCGAGAGTGGTTGGTGTTGTGTGTGTGCTGGTGGGTGTGTTAATGTGTGCATGTTTGGGTGTGTGTGTGTAAACGTGTGTGGATGCTTCATATGTGTCCGCCGTGTATCGTGCTGTCGTGCAATGTGTGTGTCTTCATGCACCCCGCCAATAGTGCTGCTAAACTCCGTGCGTTGTGTGTGCATGTGTGTGTACTACAAGCCTGTCTGTTCACGTGTGAAAAAATAGATGACATATGTGTCGCTGGTGTACCTGCGTGCATGCACAAACATTAGCATGTGTTTTATACCTCTCCGTCACGTTGTCCACACCGTACTACGTCTGTGTGCTCGCACCAATGCAGATGATAACACTATTTTGTTGGGCGCGAGATGACTGTTAGTGTCACCGTGTGTGTAATGTTGTGTATAAGTGCTCATGGGAATGTGTATGAGGTGTTTTCGTGAAAACATGTGAATGTGTGTGGGTATACACGCATGTGTGTATGGGTGTGTGTGTGGTTGTGTGTATCACACGTATGTGTTCGTCACGGAAGTCACGAGTCCGCGACGTGTCGCAAGTGGGAGCTCCTGCCTGTGTTGGTAGCCATGAGTTGTTTAATGTCGACTACAATGTGTGCATGGGTGTATGTGCCATGAGGTACATGCGCAGTGTCTATGTGTGAGGTGAGGTAATTGGTACAATGTGAGCTGGAGGTGTATGGCTTATAGATCATACAATTCAGCGGTGTGCATGCCTTCACTTGAGTAGTGATGTGTCTCACCGCTGTGCTCGCAATGGGATACCGCGACGCGCCGGAGCATGCTCGCGTCATACAGCATAGTGCGTATGTGCTTAGGGATTATGGGCCACACTGTTGTGTGCTAGGTGCGTGCAGCTGGCCGTTGTGGGTATCACCAGCCATGGCGTCGTTGCACTAGTAGTATGTGTGTTTTCCCGACAATGGTGTGGGTGGATGTGGGGTGGTGGGTGTGGGGGAATGAGGAGCATGGGCTAGTATCGAGCTGAGCGCAGAATACACCGCATGTGATCGTGGTGGTGAGTAATGCACAGTATGTGTGTGTTAGCACAGCGAGTGAGTGTGTGGCGTAGATCGGGAGGCGGTCACATGTTGTGTGTATTCGGGTGTTGTATGCAACAAATTTGTGTGTGGAGCTGCTGTTAAGTGTGTGCTGTGATGTTGGGTGCTGTTCACTATGACCCGTGTGTGTGTGACCTATCCGCTGCACACCCTTCCGCATATCCTCTCTCCCACCCCGCCCACCTTTCTGGACTCCATCCTTCAGGCCGCACCACCGACCTACCCGGTCCAGATCACCCACACGACTTCTCGCTTTTGATCTCCACCATCAATCAATGAACCCCACCCACCACCTTTTCCTGCGACCTATCCTCTAACTCAGCGCGGCACCCCACCCACACACCACCACCACACAATGTCCCTCCTATAATGCGACCCAACTGCTCTGCCTCCATCCCCACCTTTCTGGGCTTCGCTTCCTGAGGCCCACCACTTCAACCACCACATACACACATAATCCTGAGCTGGCCCCCCTGCCCCCTTCCCCCCCCCCCACACACACACACACACACACACAGGGGACACTAAACACAAGGAGACCTTCTGGGTCACTCTCTCTACACCGGCCCACCCAGGCCTCACCGGCATCGCCCAATGACCAGGTTAGACGGAAGAGCTGCCCCCGTCCGTCGCTCTCGGCATTCGAGAATGACAGCCTGCTTCTGAGCGCTGAGTGACCGTAGCAGACCGCGTCGAGATGCAGGCACTGCACCACCTATTAGCACCACAACCTGTGGTAGGGCTGAGAGGGGATATGAGCGGCCTTTCCGGGCTAGCGGGCTCTCTAATAGAGGTGAAACGATGGACGGGATCTGAGATTTACAAAACGCGGGAGGCGTAGGGAGGGACCGCGCACCCGAGACACAACAGATATTTATTCTCAGGTGGGTGAGCCGGGTGATGGAAACTAAAGAGAGGATCCCCGACCTGCCTTCCGCACCTCATCCACCAACCTCTGTCACTCTAGACCGAAGCACTGAATTGTGGTCGCAACTAGTGTCTTATCATTCTAACCTTATATCTTCTGCGTAACTTACTCGGATAGTGAAACTCAGATCTCTACCAACGCGGGTTCGCAGCACGAGATTATCCCTATGAGCTGTGGCTCTCGGCTTGCACTGACCCACCTTCCTTGGGTATGGGCACTCATAGGAAGCCTTGCCATCGAGTCTAGGCGCTAGCACACAGGAGCAGACAAGTAAACGGATTGAGCACAGCGGATGCTACTACTACACACGCACCTTGGTCAGTTGATACTTGACCATACCGGCGCACAAGCGCGAAAGACAAGACACAGATGGGGAGGTTCACAGATACAGGCCCCCGACAAACAAAAGGCTGTTGAGCTCGACAGACATGAAAACAGCGGAAAGAACGCACCTTTGCACATAATTAAAAAAACTGCACTGAGAGGGCCCGCCCGCCCAAAAGTTCAGCATTTCGTAAATCCTGGCCTCGGTCCCGGAAGGGGCGGGTACGTACTGCCATATGCAGTACACTGGCAACGAAGCCCACGCCAATACCCCCCACCGGCCTTCCCTCGCCCTCTTCTCCTCACAAGTCCCCACCAGACTGTCCGCTGGTCCACTCTGTTTGGAGAACTTGATCAGGTGATCTACTGGACTCAAATGTTGCCAGCACAGTCACCTTTTGCATATCAACCCCCTCAGACAAACCACGTTTCCTCATCTACCTCCACTAGCACCTACTCAATCACAACAGCAGGACAGAGTGTCGTTGGCAGAGAGTAACAATACGGCGTGCTGAGTTCCCCCAAAAAAGGACCCTGGCAACTCTATCAATAAATGTTGCGAGACCTACCCATTGGCAGCCTCTCTGAACACGAAGATTTTATCTAGACAGCCAAGACCACCGATGAAACACTGTAATTGTAACTTACAAATCTTAACCCTCTCTCTCGATACTTGCGGGGGAAAGCTCCAACAGCGTGGTTGGACGTTCCACCTACTCTCTATCTCTTCTTGAGAGAAGGGAATTAACTGTGCGGAATAACCCTTAACCTATTTACACCCGGTAGGTTATACCTAAACAAGCAGCTGACTTCTTACCCTGTTTGCTATTGATCAAGTAGCAAGAACCAGGCAGGTTCTAGCAGCCTCTCCTGCCTAACTCCTTCTCACAGTCAATATCAGAGGACGCGGCATCAGTGAGTAACTCATTGTCGACAAAATCCACACCACTTCTGCTGACTTTCTTCATGCTATTGAATACGCAAATACACCAGCCAACCTACACAGCTATCTCCACCAGAGCAGGCTCTCCCCTGCCTCAATCCTTTCTCAGCGGCCTCAATATTTGAAGGTGGCATCAGTGAACTTACCGTTCTAGTCGACAAATTCTGCTTCCTGAGACTTCTTCTCGCTCTTAATATGATTAGCAGCTTCTAGGCAGCTCTCCCTGCCTCACTCCTTCTCAGCAGCCTCGATATCAGAAGTGGCATCAGTGAACTTGCTGTCAGCAAAAATGTTTGCTGACTTCTTCACGCTTTTTGAGCTATGATCAGCAGCATTTCTAGGCCAACAAGGCTCTTCCTGCCTCACTACTTCTCAGCAGCCTCAATATCTGAAGTGGAATCAGTGAACTCGCTGATCCTCCATAAAATTCTGTCGGAAGGGCATGTCAATCTTGGTGCGATGGATCTGCATAGTCCACCAGGGATATTGGTTATAATGTTGTTATCATAATAGTGAGGGCATGTCTATCTTGGTGCGATGGATTTGCTTAGTCCACCAGGTATAATGGTTATGACAGTGTTATCATTGTTGTAATGGCATGTCAATCTTGGTGCGATGGATTTGAAGAAGCCACTATTGATTGTTGTGATGGCAACCAGCTCACAGTTGAGCAGGTGCCCCCCCGCCCCCCCCCCCCCCCCCCCCCCCGACCCCCCCCCCCCCCCCACCACCAACACACACGCACAGTTTGCTCACCTCTTGAATCGTGATGAGGCCCGCCCTCAGTCAGCTCACAGTTACGCAGGTCCCCCCCTCTCCACCCACCACCACACCACACCCACCCACACCATTATCACCACAACACACACACCCACCACACACACAATAGTTGCTCACCTCTTCCACAGTGACAAGGGCGCCCTCAGTCAGCTCACAGTTTAAAGGTGCCCCCCCCCCCCCTCCACCCACCATCACCCACACCACCACCCACCATCACACACCCACCACCCCACACACAGTTGCCCACCTCTTGCACAGTGATGAGGGCGCCCTCAGTCAGCTCACAGTTCAGCAGGTGGCCCCCTCTAGTGCGGTCATCAGACAAATAGTGCAGGTGGAAACCTGGGACCGATATGTTTGAGCCCATGTACTCAGGTGTCCAAAATCCAACCTGCAGTATGAAGGGAAGTACAGCATGAATTAACGACAGGTGTTTAGGTCTTAAGATAAATAGTGCAGATAGTAGCCTGGGACCGAGACGCTCGACCCCATGTACTTTGTATTTTAAAATCCAACCTGCTGTACAAAGAGAAGTACAACATGACTTGAATTCAGATGCTTAGGTTGTAAGACAAATATTGCAGGTGGAAACCTGGGACTGAAATAAAAAGTTGAGATAAAATCAGAAAAGAAAGAACACCATGTAGCCCCGTACCAGGATGCCCTTCTCATCCACACTATCGAAAATTGTTTGGTTCCTAGCCATATAGAAAAATGGGGATGCTAGACTTTGGATGGCCTTCTCAAACAAAATAAACAAATAGATAAATTATTCGAATCAGAAAAGGAAGGACACCGTGCAGTCCCGTACCAGGATGCCCCTCTCATCAACAGCATCGAAAATGGCTTGGTTCTTAGCCACATCAACAAGGCGAGTACTCTGCTCCTGCTTGCGCACAGCACGTGTCTTGATGCGAGGGAAGCTGCCTGCAGAAATGAAAAAATGGAGATTGGATGAAACAGCCTGAGAAAGAGCACCATGCAGCCCCATACCCCCGTAGCCACATCAACAAGGCGAGTACTCTGCTCCTGCTTGCGCACTGCACGTGTCTTGATGCGAGGGAAGCTGCCTGCAGAAATGAAAAAATGGAGATTGGATGAAACAGCCTGAGAAAGAACACCATGCAGCCCCGTACCCCCATAGCCACATCAACAAGGCGAGTACTCTGCTCCTGCTTGCGCACTGCACGTGTCTTGATGCGAGGGAGGCTGCCTGCACACCACACACGGGATTGTTTGTTTATTGTTTAGGTAGTTAATCCTTTCACTGGGATTTGCTTGCGCACAGCACAAGTCTTGATGCGAGGGAAGCAGCCTGCAGACATGAAAACATGAAATTTGATGAAACAACCTAAGAAAGCCTGCACACTACATAATATATTGCATTACATATTCAGTAAACCACTTCTCCTGCTTCTGCTTGCGCACAGCACGAGTCTTGATGTGAGGGAAGCAGTCTGCAGAAACGAAAAATGAAAATTGAATTGAAAAATCAAAATTGAACAGCCTGTGAAATGAAAAAATGAAAGCAAACATTATTTTTGGCGTTAACATTGTTCCTGTGATTTGTTTTTACTGCTGAAGACGGCGAGCAGCCAAATTTCTGGCTGAAGCTATGTGACCAAGTTCACGTGTCTTAATGCGAGGGATGCAGCCTGCACACCGCACACGAGATTTACTTAGTGCACAATTCATTTCATTGGGATTTGCTTGCGCACAGCACGTGTCTAAATGCGAGGGAAGCAACCTGCAAAAGGGAAAACAAATCTCGCATTCAATTTCCTTCGGAAGGAAAGTGAATGAGAGAATAGCAGCCTGCACGCCACATAATATATATTGTATTGTACATGAATCATGTTATTGTGAGTAGCTTGCGCACAGCATGTATCTAACTGCGAGGGAAGCAACCCGCAAAAAGGAAAAAAGGGAATTGAATACGAGGAAAGCAGCCTGCACGTCACAAACGGGATTTACTTAGCGTACACATAATTTCATTGTTAGTAGCTTACACACAGCTCATGTTTTGATTTGAGGGAAAGAGCCTGCACTCCGCTAATAATATTCATTCCTCACATTAATATTAATTTATGGATGCATGTGCATGGTGCACACAACCCCATAGGTGCTGTCATTGCTTCACGTTCCCTCGATGGTGGTGGAGTAAAATAAATTTGATTAACGCACACACTTATATCAAATACAGGAGTGCAATTCTTGTAGTAGGTGCATGGTAGTAGGTGCATAAATGCACACATGGTGCATGGTAGTAGGTGCATGGTGAACAACACACTTATATCTAATGCAGGAGTGCAGTTCTTGTAGTAGGTGCATGGTAGTAGGTGCATGGTAGTAGGTGCATAAACGCACACATGGTGCATGGTAGTAGGTGCATGGTGCACAACACACTTATATCTAATACAGGAGTGCAGTTCTTGTAGTAAGTGCATGGTAGTAGGTGCATGGTGCACAACACACTTATATATAATACAGGAGTGCAGTTCTTGTAGTAGGTGCATGGTGCACAACACATGATAGCATGATAAGCGATGTCGTTGCTTCATGTAACCTCAATAGTGATGAAGTAAAAGACATGACTAAACATCATAAACATGATACACGCTGTCATGGCTTCAATTACCCTCAATGGTGGTGTAGTAGTAGACATTAGATGAGCGTATACACTTCTTCCCTGTAAAGGTGAGTAGTTAATGTGATCATGTCATAGATGCATCGTGCACAACACATTATATTATATGAATAATATTAGTGCTATCATCATCACTTTCCTCCATGGTGATGGAGCAAAAGACGTTATATTGATTTACCTATATTTAACAAACATGTGCCGTTCTTGTTGGTTCATGGTGCACAGCCCATAATAAGGTTATGATAACGCCTGGTGGGGCATGGTGTTAAGGGAACCTGTCGTACGCGGGTAGAGAGCGGTCATCTACCTCAACTGGACAAGCTACCATCGCAGTTGACAACGACCTGCAACGCCAAGAGCGACCGTAGGGGGAATCGAACCCCCGACTCTTCGTCCTTAGAGCAATTTGGTCTACCACTAGACCAATGTATGTCGCTGAAAGGGCCTACAGCCCATTATTTAGTATAAAAATAATATTAGAGCGGTCTACATCGCTTACCCTCAATGGTGATGGAGTCCAGATGTTAATCCCATGCATGTCTTCTTAACACACAAGTGCAGTTCTTGTAGTCCATGCATGGTGCACACAACATTATAGCATATAAATAATATGAGTGCTATCATCATCATTTCTCCTCAATGGTGATGGAGTAAAAGACGTTTGATGACCGCATACACTTCTTCTTAACACACAGGTGCAGTTCTTGAAGTTCCATGGTGCACAAAATGTCATATTATATAAATAATATAAGTGCTATCATCATCATTTCCCCTCGATGGTGGTGGAGTTAATAGACGTTTGATGACCGCCTACACATATTTTAAGTTTTTAACACAAAAGTGCAGTTCTTGTAGCACATGCATGGTGCACACAACATCATATTATATAAATAATATAAGCTCTATCATTGCTTCACTTCCCCTCGATGGTGATGGAGTAAAAGACGTTTGATGACTGCATACACTTCTTCTAAATACACAGGTGCAGTTCTTAAGGTTTCATGGTGCACAAAATGTCATTTTATATAAATAATATAAGTGCTATCATCATCACTTCTCCTCGATGGTGGTGGAGTTAATAGACGTTTGATGACCGCATACACATATTTTAAGTTTTTAACACACAAGTGCAGTTCTTGTAGTACATGCACGGTGCACACAACATCATATTATTAGGGGGCGGAAAATAGATCTATACTGCCCAAAAATATAGATCTATATAGATCTATCCATAGCAAAAATACATACTGTGTAAATCTACAACATATGCAGTTACATCAGATAGACACCGGAAAATCCAGTCGAAGCGCCTGCAATATGATATGGTGCCCTATGCCATAATTGTCAAACCAGATTTTGATTTTTATAAGGTGCCCTATGCCGATTTTCAAAAATCCAGCTTCGCCAATATATATATATATATATATATATATATATATATATATATATATGTATATATATATATATATGTATATGTATATTTAGATCTATCTCTATGTAGATCGATGCCTCTCCCTACATGTTATATAAATAATATAAGCTCTATCATTGCTTCACTTACCCTCAATGGTGATGGAGTAAAAGACATTTGTTGACCGCATGCACTTCTTCTTAACAAACTGGTGCAGTTCTTGTAGGTTCATGATGGTGCTGGTAGTCACCAGGGTCGACTGCTCACTGCGAAGGTAAAACCAGTTGGGAAAGGATTTTTGGGTGGGGTGGGGGTGGGGGGTGGGGGGGATGTTTGGGTTGTTTGGTTGGGGAATAAGTTGGGTTTGGTAGGTTGCTTTGGCTAGTGGTCATCAAGGTGGACTGACCACTATGGCCAGTACGAATAGGAGAAGGATGGCTGGGTTGTTTAGGTTGGGGAAGAATGGGTTGCGTAGGTTGATTAGGCTGGTAGCCATCAGGGTTGACTGCTCACTGTGGAGGGAGAACCAGTCGGGGAAGGATGGTTGTCTTGTTTGGGTTTAGTCGGTTAGATGAAGTTGGTTATTTACTTATTTTTAGTTTCTTAGATTTAGTTGGTTAGATTTAGTTGGTTGGGTTTGGGAAGAATGGGTTGGGTAGGTTGCATTGGCTGGTGGTCATGAAGGTCGACTGATCACTGTGGAAGGTACGAATAGGGGAAGGATGGCTGGGTTGTTTAGGTTGGGGAAGAATGGGTTGGGTAGGTTGATTAGGCTGGTAGCCATCAGGGTTGACTGCTCACTGTGGAGGGAGAACCAGTCGGGGAAGGATGGTTGTGTTGTTTGGGTTTAGTCGGTTAGATGAAGTTGGTTATTTACTTATTTTTAGTTTCTTAGATTTAGTTGGTTAGATTTAGTTGGTTGGGTTTGGGAAGAATGGGTTGGGTAGGTTGCATTGGCTGGTGGTCATGAAGGTCGACTGATCACTGTGGAAGGTACGAATAGGGGAAGGGTGGTTTATTTGTTTAGATTTAGATGGTTAGATTTATTTTGTTATATTTTGTTGGCTAGATTTAGTTGGTTGGATTTAGTTGTTTATGTTGGGGAAGAATGGGTTGGGTAGGTTGCAGTGGCTGGTGGTCATGAAGGTCGACTGATCACTGTGGAAGGTACGAATAGGGAAAGGGTGGTTTATTTGGTTATATTTAGATGATTAGATTTAGTTGGTATGATTTAGTTGGCCGTATTAAGTTGGTTGGATTTAGTTGTTTATGTTGGGGAAGAATGGGTTGGGTAGGTTGCATTGGCTGGTGGTCGAAGGTCGACTGGTCACTGTGGAAGGTATGAATAGGGAAAGGGTGGTTTATTTGGTTAGATTTGGTTGGTTAGATTAAGTTAACATCTATCTATCTACCCATCTACCTATCTACCCATATAAACATCTATCTATCTACCTACTAACATAAACATCTATCTACCTACCTATATAAACATCTATCTACAAACATAAACATCTATCTATCTACCTATATAAACATCTATCTATCTATCTATCTACCTACAAACATAAACATCTATCTACCTACCTATCCATCCAGCTGTGTGTGCACTTACGGCAGGGACTTTTATTTCCGCTATATAGCAATCGCTAGTTTTGAAATTATCGCTATAAAAAATGTTTTAAAAAATGTGTGCCCTTAATGGCCCTAGAAAGCTTTGAAAAGCTGTAAAAGCTGTAGAAAGCATTAAAATGCTGTCCCTGGAGGAGGGCTTCATCCCTAAAGCTGGGGAAACCCCACTTTCAGACTCGAAAAAAAAAATGACTTACGGGTAGGGATCAGCAATATGATATATGATATCATATGATGCCGGCGGTGTGACTAGGTAACTTTGGCCTGGAGCATCATATCATATGATATTAAATCATATGACTTTTGTATGATATCATACTCGTCTTCCGTCAACATCATATGATTTGCCGTTCCCTACTTACGGGTAGTGCCAGGTCATTTGCCGTTCCCTACTTACGGGTAGTGCCAGGTCATTTGCCGTTCCCTACTTACGGGTAGTGCCAGGTCATCAGCCGTTCCCTACTTACGGGTAGTGCCAGGTCATTTGCCGTTCCCTACTTACGGGTAGTGCCAGGTCATTTGCCGTTCCCTACTTACGGGTAGTGCCAGGTCATCAGCCGTTCCCTACTTACGGGTAGTGCCAGGTCATTGCAGTTCCCTATTTACGGGTAGTGCCAGGTCATTTGCAGTTCCCTACTTACGGGTAGTGCCAGGTCATTTGCCGTTCCCTACTTACGGGTAGTGCCAGGTCATCAGCCGTTCCCTACTTACGGGTAGTGCCAGGTCATTTGCCGTTCCCTACTTACGGGTAGTGCCAGGTCATTTGCCGTTCCCTACTTACGGGTAGTGCCAGGTCATCAGCCGTTCCCTACTTACGGGTAGTGCCAGGTCATTTGCAGTTCCCTATTTACGGGTAGTGCCAGGTCATTTGCAGTTCCCTACTTACGGGTAGTGCCAGGTCATGGTCATGAAGGGTGACTTCTCATCCCCTGACAGTTTTGAGGTCACCCCTGATGCATTCTGGTGGTAGGCAATCCCTTGGTAGACCAGCACCTGCAGGGCCATGACGTGCATGGTACAGCGGCCTAAGAATGTGCTTTGCGCATGATGCATTAGGGTGAGGGTATTCAGTTTTAGGTGGCTCCCCTGGTGCATCCTGGTGGGAGGCAACCCATTTGTAGACCAGCACCTGCAGGGCCATGGCGTGGTGTAAGAAGGGGGGAAGCAAGACCGGACTTTTCCAGCCTGGGGGTAACCTGTTACCCCTAAACCCTAATCCCCCTAAACCTTAAACCCTCAACCCCCACCCCCTGGCTGGAAAAGTCCGGTCTAGCTTCCCCCTACCGTGGTGTACAGCGGCATAAGAGGGATTAACTTGAACTTCTCACCTCACCATACATGTCAAGCAGGGTGTGTGTGTGTGGGGGGGGGGGGGGGGGGGGCGGGGGGGGGGCGGGGGGGGCGGCCAATTTGTCCGTCCCAATTCAATTTATCGGCTATTGTATTGTGACCAGATGCCAACATCAAATTATCTAAGCGTAAAATTTCTGTGGCAGTTTGGTAAAACAACAACAACAACAACAACAACAACAACAACAACAACAACAACAACATAATAATAATACAAACGGCTAAATACCTTAGAAGGGACTTGTTCTCACCTCGCCATCTAACATGTCAAGCGTGCCCAAGCCAAAGTTGCCTTTAGACAGTCCTTGGGACACTGTGTGCTCTCCCTCAAGCAGACCGTCAACCAGAGATACGATGGGCTCCTGGACGGTGAAAGAGAGAAAGTGTGTGTGGGGTGTGTGTGTTTCTGTGTGTGAGGGTGTGTTTCTGTGTGGGGAGGTGAGTAGGTGTGCATGAGTAGTGCAAGAGGGGGGGGGGGGGGGGAGGGCTGTGTGCTCTCCATATTGCAGACCGTCAACCAGAAACATGATGGGCTCCTGGACGGTGAAAGAGAAAAAGAAAAAGAGAAAGAGAAAGAGTGTTTGTATTTATGTGGGTTGGTGTGCATGAGTGGTGAGGGTGTGGGTGTGGGTGTGGGTGTAATTTGTTAACAATAATAACAATTATTATTATAATTATTATAATAATAATAATAACAATGTACTGTCACACGTGTACCTCACCATGCATAAGCCTGCATCCTGTATTAACAATAATAATAATAATAATAATAATAATTCTTATTATTAATACAATTATAATAATAATAATAATAATAATAATAATATTAATTACTATTATTATTATTATTATTATTATTATAATAATAATAATAATAATGTTCAGTCACACTTGTACCTCACCATGATGTAGAGCGTGGTCATAGACTCTGAGCCCACACCCATCTTCTTCACTGTGTAAGCCTGCTCACAGTGAACACAAGGTGTGTAAGTGTGCGTTGGTGTGTGTGGGTGTGTCGGTGTGTGTCAGTGTGTGAGAGTTGGTCCGTGCGTGTGCCCACGCCCATCTGCTTCACTGTGTAAGCCTGCTCACAGTGAATTCGGGGTGTGTAAGTGTGTGTCGTGTATGTGTGTGTGTTGGTGTGTGTATGTTGGTGTGTCGGTGTGTCAGTGTGTGTGTGTGTTGGTGGGTGTTGGTGTCGGTGTGTATGTGTCGGTGTGTATGTGTCGGTGTGTATGTGTGTTGGTGTGTGTGTGTGTCGGTAGGGTAGAGGTAGATTCAAGCAATAATAAACAAACATGCTGGTCAAGCAAAATGCGTAGGCAGATTCAAGTAAGAATGGACAAACAGGCTGTGGTGGTGTGTGGTGGTGGTGATGGTGGTGTGGGTGGTGGGTGGTGGGAGGTGTGTGTGGGGGGGAGGTGGTGGTGGTGGTGGTGGTGGTGGTGGGTGATGGTGGGGGTGATGGTGATGGTGATGGTGGGTAGTGATGGAGGTGGTGGGTAAATGGAGATGGTGGTGGGTGATGGAGGTGGTGGTGGGTGATGGTGATGGTGGGTGGTGATGGAGGTGGTGTGTGTGTGTGCGTGTGTGTGTGGGGGGGGGGTGGGGGGGTGGGGGGGGACCAGGTGTGACAAACTGAGCCCCGTCCTCCCAGATTGTTCAGACACATGGAACACACATTGGTGTGTGCTATATCCCACATGCTAACAGCTCATACTACAAACATGGTGACGACTACATTAGTATAAAGGACCACTTCTTCACTCTGGGTAAAATCATTGGGAACTTCCAGGAAAAAGGCAACGTTGTGGTGATGGGTGAGTTCAACGCTCGGGTTGGTCTTGGTGTGGACAATGAAGATACCGAGTTAGGAGATGAACCAGCATCCCAAACCAATAATACAGCCCCCAACCAAACCATTCAACCAAGGTGTAGCATGGACACAGCTCCCCCAAATCGATTGGGGGGGGCCCTACTCCAGCTATGTGTAGTAACTGGTCTTATCATCCTTAACGGTAGAACAGAAGGTGATATGCAAGGTGCACATACCTTCTTTGCAGATGGCATGGACAAGAAATCTGTCATTGATTATGCGCTAGCCGCCCCTAGTCTTCTCAACACCCCAGGAGTCAAGTTTAGTGTGACTCCCAAGCATGACTGCCCTCTCAGGCCCGGGGTAAAAAGTTTGACCACATGCCTATCACACTCCACATACCAGATGCTGCTCTTAGGCCTTCTCAAGGTACTATTAGTACACCTGCTGGTGGTAAACCTTCGCCCAAACTGAAATGGAAAGACAACTATGCCCAGATTTATGCGCACACAATTAAGCGTGACCCAGACGTTAACCGATTACTTGACAATGCACTCCATAGCTCATCTATGGAAGATTCAGAGAAGGGGATTGCTAGTGCTATTGGACTAGCCATAAGCAAATGCACACCATGTCACAAACCTGTAGCTAAACGTAAGCACGGGCCCGTGAACGCATGGTATGATGATGAATGCAATCGTGCTAGACAGGCAGCAAGCCAAGCAGAACATCAACATGGCTCTAGCTCTGACTTGGCTGGTTCTATGCACAAGGAGTACAAGAGGATTCTCAGAAGAAAGAAGAGGAAGTGGCTAGAAACACGCATGGAGAACCTTCATACGAATCTTCGGCATAATCCGAAAAGTTTTTGGAAAGACGTGCGTGAGCCTAACAAGGCCACTACGGCAGATATCACAATTCATGATTGGACTGATTATTTTGCAGACCTCTTTGATGTGCGAGTAGGTATTGATCCAAGTCTGGATGCTAGGGACTTTGTCCCTCAAGCTGATGGACCTCAGATAGAGGCCGCACGAACGTGGTTATGTCAAGACTTTACCACCCAAGAGGTGTTTTCTGTTCTCCAATCCCTACGGAAAAACTCCTCCCCCGGGGTAGATGGTATCCCTGCAGAATGGTACAGATTTGCTTCCCATGAGGCCAACTCCCGATTTGTACAAGCTATGACTAACCTGTTTAATCTCATCTGGAAGACCTCTTACCCTAGCCAATGGGCTGCAGCTGCCTTGGTACCCGTACCCAAATCCAAAGGCAGTGTTTATGACAAGGACAACTATCGAGGTCTTGCGGTGAGCAACTCCATAGGAAAGATCTTCTCCCTTTGCATGCTACGTAGACTAGATGATCGGTCAGAAGAATTAAACCTCAGAGCCGCTGGCCAATATGGATTTAGAAGTGGCAGGGGTACTGCGGATGCATCATTCATTCTTAACCATATTGTAGATAAATATAGAGAGAAGAAAAAACCACTCTTTGTGGCTTTTGTCGATTTCAAGAAGGCTTATGATTGGGTCAACAGAGACTTGCTATGGGATTGCTTAGCAAGGCTAGGAGTAAAAGACCCCTATCTTAGTATTCTGAAGTCCATGTATAATCATGTCGTTTTCCAAGTTCGCCTACATGGGGACATTGGATCCTCCTTTCCATCCCTTGTAGGAGTTAAACAAGGAGACCCCCTATCCCCACTCCTATTCGGTCTGTTCATTGATAGAATTGAATCGTTCCTCCAATCCAAGCTCCCAAATGTAGGGGCTGAGCTTAGGGGAAAGATTCTGCAATTGTTACTTTATGCTGATGACCTAGCTATAATGGCAGAATCCCTGGCAGATATGCAAGCGATGCTTGACTGCCTAAGAGATTTCTGCGAGACTACTAAGATGGCTGTGAATATAAAGAAAACTGAGATTGTCGTTTTCAACAAGCAATTCTGTGATGAGGCTCGTATGGATCCTGATTACAAATTTGTCTATGATGGAGCACAGCTTTCTACAAAGTTATCTTTTATCTACCTGGGATCCCTCTTTGTGGATGGTGACTCATCACAATCGTGCAAAAGCTGCTTTTTCTAGGATGCTCGCTAAGGCCCAAAAGGCTCACCACATGCTCCGTAGGCGATGCCATACTATGGAGATATACAATATTGATATTCTCACCCACCTGTTTGATTCTCTTGTACAACCTATCCTGAATTTTGGATGTGAGGTGTGGGCTCCTTCTATTCTGAACAACACACTTATCTCAAATGACCATGCTTGTGAGAAATGGCATAGAGGTATACTTAAACAAATGTTGGGTGTTTGCCAATCTACTACATCTAATATTATCATGGAAGAGCTGGGTAGAACCCCGTTTGTGTTTTGCTTGGCTTAAACAAGCTTTGCGCTTCTGGAACAAGACCATAGATAAAGAACCTGAGGATCTCATTAGAATGGCTCTTGAGGAATCTTTTGATTCCAACACTGGCTGGGTTCATGACTTACGTTGTGCTCTCCACAAGCTAGGATCCAGTAAAAACCTCAACATTTTGGAGGCTGTCGATGTCGAAGGTATTATGTCTGAAGTCTTTGAGTCATGGAGGTTTAAGTACCCAAGTGACACCAATGCAGTCAGAGACATCCCTGATGAGAGAAGGGTTGGCTTTAAACGCCTCCGATACCAGAAATGGTTCGCAGCCAACAGCAATGATGAGAATGGCTTGATTCCCTTTACATCTGCCTTACATAAGCAGGATCAGATTCGTTCTATAGCACAGTTTAGAATGGGTTCCCATTGGCTGAACACAGAAAGAATGAGGGTGGTGGATAGAGCACACATCCCTCGTTCAACGAGACACTGTCAAATGTGTGGGTTCCAAAAACCTGAGGATGAAATGCATATGTTTGAGTGCCCTTTTTATAATGATATCCGCCTCCGCTACCAGAAGCTGTTTACAGATATTTATAGGCATGTCAATGAGGATACCGACTTAACCGTATGGAATGTGGAATTCTGCGATTCCACATTCAGAACCTTTATGAATGGAAATGGCACTAAGACTTTCTGGAGCAACCTAGCCGACTATCTTTCTACTTGTAGAAGAGCAAGACAGGAAGCCCTGGACTGCTTAGTGGCACCGTAATTTATTATCCCTTTTTTTTCTTTTCTTCTTGTGACTTCTCATTTGTTAGCTTCTTACCTCCGCCACTGTAAGTGGTTGAGATCTGGGTCCGGCTCTAGGGGGTTTAATACCTACGCCACCAAAATGGTGGTTGGGAGCTTGGTTTGTTTGTCCTCGACACACCCCTGATGTAATGGGGTTTTTTGCTTTGTGGGTGCTTTTTCTTTTTGTTTAAAGCACAGAGTCTCATACACCCTCGCGGTGTCAAGTAGACTTTAACATGTAATGTAATGTAATGTAATGTAAGATAACCAAACAGACAAGGCAACGGGGATCTCAACTGGCTAGGGTGCGGTGGTGGTGGTTGTGGTGTTTGTGGTGGTAGTGGTGGGGGTGATGATGGTGGTGGTTGTACTGATTTGGTGGTGGTTGTGGTGGTCGTGGTGGGGGTGATGATGGAGGGGGTTGTACTGATTTGGTGGTGGTTGTGTTGCTTGTGGTGGTGGCAGTGATTTGGTGTTGGTGTTGGTGGTGTAAATGGTACTGGTAGTGATGATGATAATGATGGTGGTGGTGGTGGTGGTGGTGATGATGATGATGATGATGATGATGATGATGACGACGACGAGGATGACGACGAGGATGACGACGACGAGGATGATGAGGATGAGGATGATGATGAGGAGGAGGAGGATGATGATGATGATGATGATGGTGCTGCATATGATGATGACGGTGATGATGGTGGTGGTGATGATGATGATGATGATGATGATGACGACGACGAGGATGACGACGAGGATGACGACGACGACGAGGATGAGGATGATGAGGATGATAAGGAGGATGAGGAGGAGGAGGAGGAGGATGATGATGATGATGATGATGATGATGATGATGACGACGCAACGACGACGACGACGACGAGGACGACGACGACCATGACGATGTCGATGATGATGATGATGATGATGATGATGATGAGGAGGAGGAGGAGGAGGAGGAGGAGGAGGATGATGATGGTGCTGCATATGATGATGACGGTGATGATGGTGGTGGTGGTGGTGGTGATGATGATGATGATGATGATGATGATGATGATGATGATGATGATGATGCCACCCACCTCAAGGGCGTCAGTGACCAACTGCGACACACTGAGCCCCGTCCTCCCAGATTGTTCAGACAACCACTCAGACAAGGCTACGGGGATCTCGATTGGCGTGGCCACGAGGGTCTCGCCTTGCTCCTCCCGAGTGGAGGTCAAGGGGGTAGGCTTACCACGGGCGTTTTTCCGAGGGTGTGAGAGGCTCGGGCGGATGAGCTGGCCACCTGCAAGAGGGGCGGAGTGGGGTGGGGTGGGGTGGGGTGGGGTGGGGCGGGTTAGGTTGGGGTGGGGTGGGGTGAGTTGGGGTGGGTGGGAGGGGGGAGTTGAGGTCAAGGGGGTGAAGTGGTCACGGGAGGCTTTCTGAGGGTGGGAGAGGCTTGGGCGGATGAGCTAGCCACCTGCGTGGGGTGGGGTGGGGTGGGGTGGGGTGGGACGAGTTGGTTTGGTGTGGTGTGGTGTGGTGTGGGGTGAGTTGGGTGGGTTGGGTTGGGTTGGGATGGGTTGGGTTGGGTTGGGGTGGGGGTGGGGTGGGGTGGGGTGGGTGGGAGGGGGGAGTTGAGGTCAAGGGGGTGAAGTGGTCACGGGCGGCTTTCGGAGGGTGGGAGAGGCTTGGGCGGATGAGCTAGCCACCTGCGTGGGGTGGGGTGGGGTGGGGTGGGACGAGTTGGTTTGGTTTGGTTCGGTGTGGTGTGGTGTGGTGTGGTGTGGTGTGGTGTGGTGTGGGGTGGTGTGGTGTGGCGTGAGTTGGGTGGGTTGGGGTGGGGTGGGATGGGGTGGGGTGGGGTGGGGTGGGGTGGGGAGGGGTGAGTTGGGTGGGGAGGGTTGGGGTGAGTTGAGGTCAATGGCGGCTTTCCGAGGGTGGGAGAGGGTCGGGCAGATGAGCTGGCCACCTGCGTGAGGGTGGGGTGGAATGGAGTTGTTTAGGGTGGGTTGAGTCGGTGTGGTGTAAGTTGGGGAGTGGTGAGTTGGGGTGGGGTCAAGGGGGTGACGCGGCCACGGGTGGGTTTCAGAGGGTGGGGGGCACTCCTTGGCATGTGGATGAGCTGGCCACCTGCGTGAGGGTGGAAAGGGGTAGTGTGGGGGTGTTATGGGGTGAGTTGGGGTGAAGGGGGGGGGGGGCGGTTTCCAATATGGGGGACGCTCCCGGGCATATGGATGAGCTGGCCACTTGTGTTAGGGTGTGTGGGTGTGGTGTGGTTTGGTGTGGTGTGAAGTGGTGTGGTGTGGTGTGGTGTGGTGTGGTGTGGTGTGGTGTGGTGTGGGGTGGGGTGGTGAGGAATGGGGTGGGGTGGGGTGGGGTAAGGTGGGGTGAGTTGGAGTGGGGTGAGTTGGAGTGAACCTAGCAACCTCCGACCTGTCAGTCACACCTGGTACTACTGATCATTGATTAGACGAAGGACTGCGCCAACGACATGGGGGTGTGACAGGGCAGGCCATGGATCGCCACGGATCGACGTGATGAAACAAGGGTTTATGGGGGGCGTGAGTATGGGCGTGTGGATGTATGGCAGGGAGGAGAAGCAAGGGTGCTTCGTTTTGGTAGAAAGGTGGTGAGGGGGAAACGCGTTGCACCTGGAAACGGTGGGCAACAGAGACATGAGGGCAACGCCTTCATCGGCCGAAGTCCAGGCTTCATGATGCTGCTTCTATGTATAACAAAAACACGAGATGCGTGGCGTGAGGAGGAAGGAGAAGGATGATGGGCAGTGCTCTTCTGCCGTGCTGCTGTGGTAGATCGGAACAGACAGCGCTTGCCAGGCAGCTTGCGCTAAGTAACAGCAGAGGGAGTAACAGATTCCGAGGGAATGTCTCCGAGAGGGCGGACGGTCTCGGGTGTGTGCAATGTTGGCCCTTGGTTTGTGGGCTCGGGAATCGGTACCTCCTCACAATCTCCAGCCCCTCGCATTCCCGCCAGCGTGAGCAATAAAACTCGTAGCTTTCACTACAAACGTGTAAGATTCTCTTATAATTGCGCAGCGTCGCAGGTTAAAGAAGTTCCGCTCCACTCAACTACCACCCCAACCGCCCGCGCGCCCCCGAACTGACCTGCCCAACCTCAGCCACCCACCGCGACGAGTCACAACCACTGCGCTTCGTTGCTAGCGCTCTGGGGCTAGGGATTCGCGCTTACGACTCAGGTTTTGCAAACAAACCAAGTGATGAGCCATCAGGTGAAAACGTGCAGCCCCTGGAGCATGTGCCTTGCTTTATGGTTACCTTGGGACAGTTTCTTTGGCGCGAGTTTGCATCGTGTCAACTGTTTCGTTTTGACTGCCCCCTCCGAACATCCCGTAACATCCATAGTTTTTTCAGCAACGAGCAGCAGCTTCTAGGCAGCTCCCTGGGCTCTCTCTTCATCATCATCATCATCATCATCATCATCATCATCATCATCATCATCATCATCATCATCATCAAATATATATGCGGGAGGTGAGGAGTTCAGCAGCCAGGACGATGCCGGGCCATGAACTCTACCAACGGGAGGCCAGCAACAGGTCATGACCGAAACTGTGAAAAAAACATTGTTGCGGTCGCAGGCAGCGTCGGCGTAAATGTACACATGTTCGACGATCGAAGGGAACACATGTAGATCTTACTGGTCAGAGTGTTTTGGATATGTTAAAGGGCAGTGGGTTGAAAGGAGCAGATAAGTTGGCTTCCACCATGGTCAATAAGAAAGGGGCTGTGATACACAATAAACAAGTGAAAGCTATTACAGTTAATGCTGTGCTCCAATATGCATACCGCAGTGATCCTCTCATCTTCCCATGAAACTTATGCGGCTTGCTCTCTACCTTACTCGCAGACACACACCCGGATTATATGAACCTTTGACCATTATTTGTGTACGCTTAGGGACTATGATTCGTAGACGCATCTGCTTTGATACAGCAGATACCCAGCCTCTAGGTGTTATCGCTTTTGTTAGCAGCTACTACGCCATTTCATTCAATCCATTGTACATGTGTTGATCTGTTTGCTCTGGCATGCACCCGTGGATACCTTGATCTGTTTGCCTGCTGGCGAGCACTAAGATAAGAACAACATGCTTGTGCATGCACTTATGCCTGGAGCCGTATCCTTTTTCTTTGCATGCAATGAGATCTGTAGTAGTGCCCCTCCCCCCCCCCCCACCCACACACACACACACACACCACACACACAGACACACCCATACACAATTCTGCTATTCAATTCTGCTATACACCATTCTGGTATATAATTCTGCTGCATTAATTTGTCATTGTACGACATCACGTGTCAAGAGTGTGACCTCAACCACCGGCACCACATCACATGTCAAGAGTGTGTAACAAAAACTGTGACAAAATGCGGAATAAAAACTGTAACTCAAATAAATCATATATCCCTCGTCACTGCGAATTGTAGGACCAAATTTTGCCCTATGTTCAAGATATGGCTTCCCCTCTAGCTGCCCTCTCAATTAGGGAGCTAAGCTACTGCATCAAACCCCACCTCATGCCCTCTAATTGGCCCAAAACTAGCCAAGTAAGATCTTGTAGAACTCAAAATTTTACCCCCAAAGAGTTGCTGGGAGCCAAACAAAATGCATTTGGTTGATCCAAGTGCAAACTATTTTTGATTTGTAAGGTCAGTTTCGATCTAGCAGGTGTTATGTCGATTTTGTGGCACTTTTGGGCACATAGCTGGCCTAGAGGTACCACCTAGAATGACAAATTTGGGGTGCCACAGGTGCCAAAATGTGGGCGTTAATACCCCCCAACACTCAACCAAAAATCTTGTATACCGAGCTCTGGTATACCGGTATATTAAGTTTTATATTTCTTGTATATAATTCTGCTACAATTATGCCATACAATTCTGGTGCATTATTATAATTTTGCATTATTAAAGCAATAACTGGCATTCAACAAAATGTTAATGATTCAATTTTTACATCAGATCACCTGATAAGGACGTCCGTTTATTATGGGCTGGACTCCCACTTGCAAAAGCGGTTCCCGTTGGCCGCTTAGGGCTCATCGGTGTTGCATCTCCAGCACTCGTAGGCTGCGTTGTTGTCGGGCCTGGGAGGAGCGGGGTGTGGGTGAATGTGGGTTTGGTTTTTAGCTTTCCGGAGTGTTATAACTGAAACGACACAGGGAATGGACTACTGGAATGTAATGCTTACAGAGGCGAGATAACAAGCAGGCGGGAAAGCCTGGCATAAGGAGAAGGTACCGACAGTACATCAGGGTGGCGCCGCTGGGCGCACGCCCTATCGGGCACAGGCACTACTACAGCGTACGCAGCCAGGCGGACAAGACACTCTAGCAGGACCGGGAGAACCAGTCAATAACATGGTTTGGTTTGGTTTGGGGGGGGGGGGGGGGGGGGGGGGGGGGGGGGGGGGGGGGGGGGGGGGGGGGGGGTATCTAGGCAGGTTACCCTGAGTGTGTATGTGTGTGTTAAATGAGCCTAAACAATGTGTGCATGCGTCCAGGCAGTAGTACATCCTTACACCAATGCAAGCATTGCATATTTGCATCAATCAATCCACAACACTACACTGCACTAAACGGCCGAAATCAAGGCTCTGCCTCATTCCATTAGGCCTATCGAAATGAATACATTTAGCATGCACCGAGCACAGTGACTTGAGTGCCCATTTACCTTCCCCTAGGGCTGCAGAAGCGGGCCCTTCTTTCTTATTAACCTTAGCTTTCCACATCTTCTTTGAATTTCCCCGTCGCAAGATTCTGACCGCTGCGTTTTATTGCCTCGGCATTGGAGGCCTCTTTCAGAATACCGCGGGCGTCTGAATTATTGGTTGGAGCCCAAATCGGACAGATACACGATCAAGGATTCAAAATACCTCCGTTGAGAAAGGCTGCAACAATGCGGTTTAGAAGAGTTCGTTTCAGCCGTCGATTGGCCGATTCTTCAATTTCAAGGACTACAGCACATAATGCAATCGTGTACTAGTATGATGAGGAAGTCGAAAGAAATGTCCAGATTTAATAAGCCTCTGCATGTAAATCTGGACTGCGGAGTTATTATTGTCTAGCATTTTGAACTATCTGCATGCCACGTTTGATTGATATCATCAAATCTGACAGTTGACAGTTGCTGAGTGGGCCGAAACCACTGAAAAATTATTTCGTCACTGCACGATGCACGGTGTATCATGCTCCCAATGCGACGTGGCTGACGGATGCATGCTCCCGATGGGATTTGAATGTATATATTGCCTCTGCCTGCCTCTTCGGATAATTCAGTGTCTAGAGAAGTTACCGTGGTTGAGCATATCCGAGGCTAGATTGTACATATAGCAGCCTCTGAGTTCCCAAACCTACGAATATCAGATCTCATCCCTGCAGAGTGGGCCATGCATTCTCCCGATGCGATGTTGAGGCTGAGGACACCGCCGCGGACACTTTGGTCCGGAAAGAAGTTGCCGTGGTTGAGCATTTCCGAGGCTAGATTGTAAATTTGGCAGTCTGTGTGTCCCGAAACCTACGAAAAAACTATCTCGTCCCTGCACAGTCGACCATGGCATGCATCCTCCCAAAGGCTAATGAAATCGCTGCGTAAGATTTGGTGGAGGACTGAAGGAAGAAGTTGCCTTGGTTGAGCATTTGGACATCGAACAAGACTACAGGTGGGATTCCCCCCCGGTGGTCGGATTATGGTCTGGGTACGGGGCCTCGAAGCGTGTATGTGTATTTGTGTGTGTGTGTGTGTGTGTGTGTGTGTGTGGGGGGGGGGGGGGGGGGGGGGGACGACAATTTCCGATGATGCGGTCCAGGAGTATAAAAGAAGGAAACCCTACTTCATGCCTAAAAAACAGAGGAAAGCTGCCCCCCCCCCCCCCCCCCCCCTCTCTCCACCCTTAAATTTAAATATGAGGCATGACCTGGGCATGACTACAACTGTGGATTCTGGGTATTTACTCTGTGGCACACACAATGACATCCTCACAATTCCCAAACAGGAATTGTGCGATAGTCAAAATACTCACCCATTGACCCACACATCCTCACACACCCACATACCCCCCCCCCCCCTGGGTCTTTAATAGTACCAATGAACAGCCCTTGTCAAAACAAACTCAATGGTGGTCTCAGAATGCCATTTGGAGGTCTGAGTAAAAATGATAGCAACAAAACTGAGAAGGGCTGCCCCCCACCCCCACCCCACCCACAAATGAGGTGTTCAGAATCCGCTCATACTGACCTGACAAGTTCTACACAGCGTCGCAAGCGACACAAAAAATGGCGGAGAGTGTTCGCAACGGAGCGACAGGAGGCAACGGAAGCGAGTTAGTTATTAGACTGTTGGCTGATGTGTCAGGCTTCGTCTCGGTCAGACAGTCATCCGATCACACGCACGGACAACGGGGTGTCCCCAGGGGCTCCCGCCCCATTGAAGAGGGGGCTCCACCAAAAAATGGGTCAAAACATAGGCATGAATCATGCCATTATAACCCCATTTTCAGAATAAATCGGTCAGCATGAAGCAAAATTTGGAGGCCTTGGCACCTCCTGTGCGGTCTGATATTTTTTTCTTGCCCCCCCCCCCCCCCCCCCCCCCCCCCCTTTGCATGATCATTCAACACAGTTCAACAAAATGAAATTGTTACACCTTGCCACATGGCGTGAGTTTGAAGAAACCTTCCTGTTAGCTTGCACTGGGGAATGGTAACTGTGGGTTTTGCCTTAGCAGACCGCTACTGCGCCTGAGCTCAGACTACCGTGCGGCAGCACGGAGGAAAGTTCTCGGTCTCTTTCAAGGCGGCAGGTCGGCAATAGTGAACCTAGCAACGGGTTTGAACCCCTGACCTGTCAGTCACAGCTGGTACTACTGTACCCACCAAGCCTGAGCTCTAATATCATCGTCACATCACATCACATTCAATACCATCACATTAAACAGGCCATGTACAGACGAAATGTATACATGACGATTAAAACATTTGTAACGTGCCAAGGGCGACCCAACATATTGCCAATTGATCCGGGATTGATAAGACAGGTTCTCCACTGCCATCGATCACCGTGAGGCAAGCAGGGGTTGTGGATGGATGATGATGCTAACATGGTCCTAGTCATAGCTTTTCTTTTCCACTCCGAGCTGCAGCTTCTAGGCAGCTCCTTGAGTCAGCCAATGGGCTAAGCCCCAAGATTTCAACAGCATTCGGAAGATGATTGTGTCAGCTTTCAGATGCACTATTTGCAACAGGTTTGGCTAGGCAGCAAGCCAGGGGAGTTGCCTAGAAGCTGCTGCTGGTAGCTGAAAATAAAAGCTATGATCCTGGTGCCCTACTGGACTCCAGGAGTCCACTCTGTGACTGTGACGGAGCCAAGGGTTTTTGTCTTCACGGTATTTTGGTCCCTGTCCTTTTGTCTTCTTCTTTGGTCTTCTTCCTTGGTCATTAAGGGCTAGGTTTGATCAGATGCGCCCTTTCCTGGTTCCCTCTTTACTAAAAAATGTAGGAGGGGGGGGGGGGGGGGGGGGGGGGGGGGGGATCTGCAGGAATGTACACAGGGTCATACCATCACATTAGAATGTCATATACCGGCCAAGGGTGGCCAACAATCATAGCTTTTCTTTTCCGCTACGAGCGGCAGCTTCCTGGCGGCTCCCCTGGCTTGCTGCCCAGCCAAACCTAAAGCAACGTAGTGCACCAGACAGTGTCAACGTCTCAGTATTGTTGACATCTTGGGGCTTAGCCCAGTGGCTGGCTCATGGAGCTGCCAAGAAGCTGCTGCTGCTCACAGCGGAAATGAAAAGGTATGCCCACAATATTGACAATTGATCCACGGTGACCATAGCTAGCTCCGGCTTATGCTGTGGTGTCCTTAACATCACGTCCTGTGAGTAACTGTATTACACGGATGAAACAATTTCAATTTCAATTTCAATTGATCCGGATTGATCCAGGATTGATCAGACAGTTTCTCCATTGTCATTGGTTGATGTGAGGCAAGCAGGGTTTATGGAGTGCATGAGGATGGGTGTGTTGAAGGGGGAAGGAAGCAAGGGTGCATGGGGAATTGGGGATGTAAAGGGTGGCGATGGAGCATACTGGATTGGTCGACAGAAGGCAGGCAGGGTGTATGGTGGGTGTGGGTGTGGGTGAATGAAAGGGAGAGAGGGCGAGGGTGTAAGGAGATGTAGAAGGGTGTTGACGGAGTCAAGGAGGACTCATGCATTCTTGCACGCATGATCTGGCATGATAATTGTTAGACAAAGGACTGCGTCAATGACATGGGGTTGTGACAGGGCAGGCCATGGAATGCCATGGATCGACGTGAAGCAACAAGGGTTTATGTGTGTGTGTGTGGTGGTGGTGGTGTGGTGGGGGGGGGATGCATGGCAGGGAGGAGAAGCAAGGGTGCTTCGTTTTGGTAGAAAGATGGTGAGAGAGAAACGCGTCGCACCTGGAAAGGCTGGGCAACAGAGACATGAGGGCAACGCCTTCATCGGCCGAAGTCCAGACTTCATGACGCTGCCTCTATTTATTACAAAACACGAGATGCGTTGCGTGCGGAGGAAGGAGAAGGGTGAAGGATGATATGCCGTGCTGCTGTGTCTCGGAGCAAAACAGACGGGGGAGTATATGCTCTGGGGGTGGGGATGTAAAGATTGTACGCTTTGGAAGTGGTTGTGGGGGGTGTAAGTAGACGAGGTGGAGTTGGGAAGGCAAGGAGATCGGAACATACAGCGCTTACCAGGTAGCTGGCGCTTAGTATAATATTCCGCGGGACCGTCTCCGAGAGCGAGAGCGAGCGAGAGGGCGGACGGATCAGCGTGAGAAGGGGCCTATGCGGGCCAATGTTGGCCCTTGGTTGGCGGGTATCGGTTACACCTTATTGAGCTGGCACTTGCAGTCGGTTACCTCCCCGATATGACGTCATAGTCTCCAGCCCCTCGCATGCCCGTAAGCGCAAGCGATAAAACCTGCAGCTTTCACAATATATGTGTTAGATAAACATTGCGCAGCCTCGCTGGTTAACGAAGTTCCGCTCCACTCAACAACCACCCCAACCGCCCGCCCGCCACCGAACTGACCTGCCCAACCTCAACTCAGCCACCCACCGCGTCGAGTCATAACCACTACGCATTACCCACATTCGCTTCTAAACAACACAGAACCACGCTAAGAACCACTTATCACCACCAACAGCGCTATCGCAGAAAGTCTACCAACCCACCAACCCACCTTCCTATCGACACAGTTGACATTTCCGCAAAACCCACCCTCGCCCGTCCACTCTCAGCCTATCCTCTGGACGTCTGCTCTATCCCTATCACAACGCATACCCGCCTTACGACCCCAACGAGCCACTGGCCCTTCAACGACCTATCGGACGTCTGATTTATCCCTGCCACACCACAAACCCGCCTACCAAACCCCACCAGCCAACTTTCGACCCAGCCAGCTCCCCTCGACATGACTGACGTCGCCTTCGTCCCATCGGCTGGGTTTGATGGCCAGATGTACGAGACCTTAAAGTCCCGCATTCACTCGCTGAAGAAGGAGCACGTTCGGGTGGTTAAGTCTCAGCAGGATTTCAAGGAGGTGAGAGGGAGGGATGGTGATGATGATGGTGGTAGTGGCAGTAATGGAATGGCCATGATGGTGTTTGTGGTGATGGTGATGATGATGGTGGTAGTGGCAGTGATGGAATGGCCATGATAGTATTTGTGGTTATGATGATGATGATGGTGGTAGTGGCAGTGATGGAATGGCCATGATGGTATTTGTGTAATGGTGATGATGATGGTGGTAGTGGCAGTGATGGAATGGCCATGATGGTATTTGTGGTAATGGTGATGATGATGGTGGTAGTGGCAGTGATGGAATGGCCATGATGGTATTTGTGGTAATGGTGATGATGATGGTGGTAGTGGCAGTGATGGAATGGCCATGATGGTATTTGTGGTAATGGTGATGATGATGGTGGTAGTGGCAGTGATGGAATGGCCATGATGGTATTTGTGGTAATGGTGATGATGATGGTGGTAGTGGCAGTGATGGAATGGCCATGATGGTATTTGTGGTAATGGTGATGATGATGGTGGTAGTGGCAGTGATGGAATGGCCATGATGGTATTTGTGGTAATGGTGATGATGATGGTGGTAGTGGCAGTGATGGAATGGCCATGATGGTATTTGTGTAATGGTGATGATGATGGTGGTAGTGGCAGTGATGGAATGGCCATGATGGTATTTGTGGTAATGGTGATGATGATGGTGGTAGTGGCAGTGATGGAATGGCCATGATGGTATTTGTGGTAATGGTGATGATGATGGTGGTAGTGGCAGTGATGGAATGGCCATGATGGTATTTGTGGTAATGGTGATGATGATGGTGGTAGTGGCAGTGATGGAATGGCCATAATGGTATTTGTGGTAATGGTGATGATGATGGTGGTAGTGGCAGTGATGGAATGGCCATGATGGTGTTTGTGGTGATGCTGATGCTGATAACATCGTCCTGGTGCCTTATGGAGCTCCAAACTATGGGTGGTTTGAGTACATGGTCTATCGGCCTTCAGATTGATGTGCAGGTGGATTACACACATGGGGATTACACATGAGCTCTGCTTCACCACACTTCTGGGTACAGCATGAGATCATATGGGCGTAGACAGTTCAAAGATATGCACAGGCCAGAGGCAGGACAGTGTGTGGGGGGTTGGTGGGTGGGTGGGTGGGTCATGGAGGTTATGTGTGTGTGGATTTGAGTGTGTGTGTGTGTGTGTGGGGGGGGTGGGGGGGGGGTATGTATTTCTGCTGCTGCTGCTAATCATAAGGACAGGTATGTAGGTATGTATGTTGTTACAATCCAGAAGTAGGCTAAGGGGACTTGCCCAACAACATACGTATGGTATGGTAGCCTGCACCTCTTCAGGTTGTTAAACAGGTGTTCAGGGTGTTAACCTACATGTTTAACCAATAACTCTCACCCACAAACACACACATGCACTCACACACACACTCATACACACATGCACGCTCACCCACAAACACTCTCACCCATAAACACACACATGCACTCACACACACACTCATACACACATGCACGCTCACCCACAAACACATGCACCCATGCACACACACATGCATGCTAACCCACAAACACTCTCACCCAAAAATACACACATACACTCATACACCCACATGCACGCCCACCCACAAACACACACACCCATGCACACTCACACACACACACACATGCACACAAACCCTAATAGGTTGAGACTGTGGCCCTGCTGCCCCCCCCCCCCCCCCCCCCCCCCCCCCCCCCCTCCCTATACACACACATGCCCGCTCACCCACAAACACTCTTACCCACAAACACACACATGCACTCACACATGCACACAAACCCTAATAGGTTGAGACTGTGGCCCTGCTGACTCCCCCCCCCCCCCCCCCCCCCCCCCCCCCCCCCCCTATACACACACATGCCCGCTCACCCACAAACACTCTTACCCACAAACACACACATGCACTCACACATGCACACAAACCCTAATAGGTTGAGACTGTGGCCCTGCTGACTCCCCCCCCCCCCCCCCCCCCTCCCTATACACACACATGCCCGCTCACCCACAAACACTCTTACCCACAAACACACACATGCACTCACACATGCACACAAACCCTAATAGGTTGAGACTGTGGCCCTGCTGACTCCCCCCCCCCCCCCCCCCCTCCCTATACACACACATGCCCGCTCACCCACAAACACTCTTACCCACAAACACACACATGCACTCACACATGCACACAAACCCTAATAGGTTGAGACTGTGGCCCTGCTGACTCAGAGGGCTCATTACGACAACACCGTTGCTGAGCTGGAAGATGAGCTGGGATCACTACAACTACAGTTACGCCAGAACACAGAACGGTCCACCAAGCTCAGGCTGCATTATGAAAAGTGAGTTATCTCGTGTAAAGTGTCACATACACAGACTCACACACATGCACACACTCACACACACACTCGCACGCACGCACGCCCCAAAACCTTCAAGGAGTGAGTTATCTCATGTGAAGTGTCACATACACACACTATCACCCACACACACACTCGCATACACCAAAGACTTCGAGGAGTGAGATGGCTCATGCAAAGTGTCACCATGCAGATTTCAATGTCCGCTGAACTGACAATAAGCATCCCCTGCACCGACCCTCATGATCTCATACCCACATGCCCATATGTAATGTTATGCAATGCCATGGTAATTTAAATTAATGGGGTGTGAAGGAAGTTGCCTTAATTGCACCGCAGGGACAAGAAGAGCCTTCAAAATCAGATCGAGAAGTTGAACAAGTCCCTTCAAGAAATAGAGGGCATCAATGGAAAGCAAATAGCTGAGCTGAGTGCACAACACAGCCAGCAGGTGGAGGATCTTGAGGCAAGCATCAAGCAGATGAACCAACAGAGGGTGAGTGACCAACAGCACTGTATGTTGTGGAGCTGTTACAGCCCCTAGCATAACAAGCAGGTGTAAGCAGATGTACCAACAGTGGTTGAGTGATGGGCAGCACAGTATGTTTTGGTGATTTTACAGTGTACAACACAGCAAGCAGGTAGAGGATCTTGAGGCAAGCATCAAGCAGATGGACAAACAACGGGTGAGTGACACTGAACATGTTAATTTTATAACTAAAACTTAAATATAAGATTTAAAAGCTAAAAGTTTAGCTTACTATGGGCAAAGCCCACAAAAAGCTAAAAGTTTAGCTTATTATTTTTTAAAATAAACCAAAAGTTAAAGAAATATCGATAGGCCAACAAGCACCAACACCTTTCTGATTTGATTCCACCCTTATTTGAAAGGGCCAATGGAATTGGAGTATTTAATAAATTATTTTCTGGGTTAAAATACCAACTAAAAAGTGGCCATTCTTTATCATCCTCATCATCAGCATCAACATCAAACCAACGTTCACGATAAGAAAAACAATAATTATTATTTCTAATATTTTTAAAAAGATATTTTGAATTTTGAAGACTATGTCTAATAATCTAGGCTCTCAAAATAGTAACAGTTATGTTGATTTATCGGATGGTAACTTAGTAGCTAAATTGAAAAAAAATGTGCCTTCTAAAGTTGGAATTACAAGATTAACACGTCGAATGAAACTTGTTGAGTATATTAAAGTTATATTAAAAAACACCGTACAACAAATCTTTATTTTTATCTTCCAATCATTTCTGAAGCACGTCAAAAAATTCGTCAAAATAATCTTTTTATTAAACAAAAATCGACAAAATTACTCGGTTCAAAAGTTAACTCTTTAATTAAAGAGAGATTTTTTCCCGCATTAAAATAAGGGCATTGGGGAGCCACTTTAAAAAGGGGGCTAAGGGGGCAGAGCCAGTGCAATCTTCATTTGACGTTCTTATTAAAAAATATTTAAGATCCACTTATATAACTTCACAAAGACAGTTATAGATAAAGTTAGAAAGTTTTACATAAAAAATGGCAAATTGTAATAAAAAGTTAGAAAGTTTTACATAAAAAATGACAAGTTATACTGTAAATGTAAAAAAGGTGGAGCCCCTCTTTTTTTAAAAGGCTATTACCAACCCTCACCCTCAGCCCTTTAGGATTACCCTAAAGGGGTTAGGGCTGAACCCTGCCCCCGATTCAGGGCTGAACCCTGCCCTATGGGCATTGGCCCCTTTAGCTTAATACAAGGGTGCTTAAGACCCCCCAAATTCGCAGTATGACTAGCAGTGTTGCGTGTGGTGGTATTGATACCAGCAGCATCGTTTGTGGTGGTATTGTAGCAGTGCACAACACAGCCAGAAGGTGGAGGACCTTGAGGCAAGCATCAATCAGATGGACCAGCAGCGGGTGAGTGGTCAGCAATGTTGTGTGTGGTAGTATTGTAGCAGTGCACAACACAGCCAGCAGGTAGAGGACCTTGAGGCAAGCATCAATCAGATGGACGAACAACGGGTGGGAGACCAGCAGCACTGTGTGTGGTGGTATTGTAGCAGTGCACAACACAGCCAGCAGGTGGAAGATCTTGAGGCAAGACTCAAGCTGATGAACCAACAGCGGGTGAGTGACAAGCAGTGTTGTCTATGGTGATATTGATACCAGCAGCATTGTGTGTTGTGATATTGTTACTATACTACATATACATACTACATATCACCATGTTACTATACTATACTGTCAGCACCACCACGGCCACATTACATCACGTCTCACCACACAAATCATTCACGAAGTTTATAGGGTAGAATAAAAAAATAAATCCATGCTATACATCCACCAACAGGTGGACGACCAGGAGAGCTATGAGAGGGCAAAGGCTGAGGCTGTAAATAGGAACAACAACCCACACCACCACCAGCATCACAACACCACACACCACCAGAACACCATGACAACACCAGCACCACAACAACACACAACAACACCAGCACCACATTACAACACACCATCCATACCATCCATGAGGTAGAATGCGAAAATAAAACCCACCCCAAATATTGTCCGACAGGCAGACGACCTGGAGAGCTATGAGAGGGCAAAGGCTGAGGCTGTCAATGAGGTGGACGAATGGTGCACGGGCGAGGTGGAGGCATACCGTGTGTACAGCACCAAGAAGACAGAAACTGCTGAGGCTCAAGCTGATGAATGGTGAGCACATGTGTGTGGGGTATGTGTATAGTGTGTTGGTGTGTGTGTGCGGGGGGGGGGGGGGGGGGGGGGAGGGGGAGGGGTGATTGTCTGTAAAGGAGATGGACAAATGGTGCATGGGCAAGGTTGAGGCATACCATGTTTACAGCACCAAGAAGACAGAAACTGCTGAGGCTCAAGCTGATGAATGGTAAGCCCACATGCGTATAATGGTTGTGTGGGTGGGTGTGTAGTGGGTGGGTGTGGGTGGGTGTGTATAGTATGTGCGTGGTTGTACAGTGGTTGTGTGTGTGTGTGTGTGGGGGGGGGGGGGGTAATTGGCTGTAAAGGAGATGGATAAATGGTGCATGGGCAAGGTTGATGCATACCGTTTGTACAGCACCAAGAAGATAGAAATGGCTGAGGCTCAAGCTGATGAATGGTGAGCTCATGTGTGTATAGTGTGGGTGGGTGTAGTGGGTGGGTGTGGGTGTATAGTGGGTGGGTGGGTGGAGGGTGGGGGGGGGGGCGAGGGGTAATTAGCTGTAAAGGAGATGGACAAATGGTGCATGGGCAAGGTTGAGGCATACCATGTTTACAGCACCAAGAAGACAGAAACTGCTGAGGCTCAAGCTGATGAATGGTAAGCCCACATGCGTATAATGGGTGGGTGGGTGGGTATAGTGTGTGGGTGGTTGTATAGTGGTTGTGTGTGTGTGTGTGGGGTGGGGGGGGGGGGGGGGGTAATTGGCTGTAAAGGAGATGGATAAATGGTGCATGGGCAAGGTTGATGCATACCGTTTGTACAGCACCAAGAAGATAGAAATGGCTGAGGCTCAAGCTGATGAATGGTAAGCCCACGTGCGTATAATGGGTGGGTGGGTGGGTGTGTATAGTGTGGGCGGTTGTATAGTGGGTGTGTGTGTGTGGGGGGGGGGGGGGGGGGGGGGGGGGGGGGGGGGGGGGGGGGGGGGGGGGGGGGTAATTGGCTGTAAAGGAGATGGATAAATGGTGCATGGGCAAGGTTGATGCATACCGTTTGTACAGCACCAAGAAGATAGAAATGGCTTGAGGCTCAAGCTGATGAATGGTGAGCTCATGTGTGTATAGTGTGGGTGGGTGTAGTGGGTGGGTGTGGGTGTATAGTGGGTGGGGGTGGGGGGGGGGTGAGGGGTAATTAGCTGTAAAGGAGATGGATAAATGGTGCATGGGCAAGGTTGAGGCATACCGTGTGTAAAGCACCAAGAAGATAGAATCTGCTGAGGCTCAAGCTGATGAATGCGTGAAAAGGCATTGATGTAAAAAAACGATTTCTTGTCCATCTGCAGGAGGCAGCGCTACGAGCTAAAAATTAAATTAAAAAATTAACAATTATATCTCTAATTTTAATTTAGATTAAATTCAACCTTTCTGACTTCTTGTCCATGTACAGGAGGCTGCGCTACGAGAAGGAGATGTCCCAGAGAGGGGCGGTTGAGGACGAGCTGCAAGTGGTCAAGCGCCAATTGGAGGAGGTGGGTTCAAATGTCAATTGTCAAATGATTGGAAAAGGTGGCTTTAAACGTCAGATGTCAAATGATTGGAAGAGGTGGCTTCAAACGTCAGATGTCAAATGATTGGAAGAGGTGGCTTCAAACGTGAGATGTCAAATGATTGGAAGAGGTGGCTTCAAATGTTATATGTAAAATGGTTGGAGGAGGTGGGTACAAATGTCAAATTGCAAATGATTGGAGGAGGTGGGTTTAAATGTTATATGTAAAATGATTGGAGGAGGTGGGTTTAAATGTTATATGTAAAATGATTGGAGGAGGTGGGTTTAAATGTTATATGTAAAATGGTTGGAGGAGGTGGGTTCAAATGTCAAATTGCAAATGATTGGAGGAGGTGGGTTCAAAGTAGCATTAAATTATCACTGTACCATAAACTCAGGGCCCCCATCAGTACAATTATTGTTAGGGTTTCAGTTCATCAATGCTAATTCTTTTCAGCCCTTCCTGTCATGGTTGGGAAAGTATATAAGGCACTCGTCATCACCACCACCAATGTATGTGCAAGCTGGCAGGCCCATATGCCATGTACTCATGTATATAAGGCACTCGTCATCACCACCAATCTATGTGCAAGAAAGCAGGAAGGCCCTCATGTCATGTGCATTATATAAAATGAAGTAAACATTTAAATAAGTAGAAGATGATAGATTGCTAAGGAATTCTCAAAGGATTAGTCAAATAATAGGAGATAGGGAGGAAAACCAAAGGCACTCATCATCACCACCAATGTATGTGCAAGCTGGCAGGCCCATATGCCATGTACTCATGTGTATAAGGCACGCATCATCACCACCAATGTATGTGCAGGCAAAAGCTGAAGCTTCTGGTCTGAAGGAACAATTGCAGGCCAGTCAGCAATGCGCTGATGAGCGGCAGCAGGAGCTCGAGCTGCAGCAACAGGATTGGGTCAATCACAGTGAGCAGGTGCAAGAGGCTCATGCTCAGCAGGTGGGCAGGGTTGGAGGGGTTAGAAAGAGGGGTAGGTGCTGTTCATAATGGCAACAGGAGCTTGAGCATCAGCAACAGGATTGGGTCAATCACAGTGAGCAGGTGCAAGAGGCTCATGCTCAGCAGGTGGGTGGGGTTGGAGGGGGTAGAGGGGAGTGTGGTGGGGTTGGAGAGGGTAGAGGGAGTGTGGTGGGTTGGAGGGTGGGGCTGGAGGGGATTTAGAGGGGGCGGAGGGTGGGATTGGAGGGGAGGGGGGTGGGAGGGGAGGGGGGGTGCATGGGTTAGACAGAGGGGCAGATGATGTTCATTATTTCAACTGGAGATTGAGCAGCAGCAACATAATTGAGTCATTCACAGTGAGCAGGTGCAAGAGGCCCATGCTCAGCAGGTGGGTGGAGGTGAAGGGGAGTGGGGTGGGGGTGGAGGGGTATAGGGGGGGGGGGGGGGGGGGGGGGGTATGGGTTAGAAAGAGGGGTAGGTGATGTTCATAATTGCAACTGGAGCTTGAGCAGCAACAACAGGATTGGGTCAATCACAGTGAGCAGGTGCAAGAGGCTCATGCTCAGCAGGTGGGTGGAGTTGGAGGGGGTAGAGGGGGGTGGGAGGGGATGGGGTTGGAGGGGAGTGGGGAAGAGGAGTGGGGTTGGGGGTAGAGGGGTGGGTTGGAGGGGGCAGAGGAGAGTGGAATTGGGTTGGAGGGGGTGCATGGGTTAGATGATGTTCATAATTGCATCTGGAGGTTGAACAGTAGCAGCAGGGGAGGAGTGGGCGCAGTGAGCAGGAGCAAGTGACTCATTTGTAAAAGAGTGAGCAGATGCAAGTGACTCATGCACAGCCAGGGAGATGGGTTGGAGAGAGAAACCAAATCAACATCGCAAGTAAATATATTGAAATTGTATGTGGTACCCTGTGCCCACGTTCAGTGTAAATCAGTGTTTGGACAACCCAGCACCACACACACAAACAACACTCATCTCAGACCCCCCCCCCCCCCCCTCCCCCCCTCCTACCCCACCACCCCCCCACCACCCCCCACCCACACCCACACTTTGACCCCACACACACACACACACACACACACCACTCTGACCTCCCCACCACCACCACCACCACCACACACACCACAAACACATTCAGGTACAAGCCCTCAAGACCAGTCATCAGCAGCAGCTTGATTTGGTTGACCCTTGGTCGGTGACCTGCTCACTCTTTTACACATAAGTCACTTGCCCCTGCTCACTGCGCCTACTACTCCCCTGCTGCTACTGCTCAACCTCCAGTTGCAATTATGAACATCACCTACCCCTCTGTTTAACCCATGCCCCCCCCCTCCTACCCCCCCCCCCCCACCACACACAACACACCACACACAAAGGCACACTAACACACTGACAAGCACACACTAACACACACACACACACGTTAAGGTTGCAAGCCCTCAAGACCAGTCACAGTCAGCAGCTGAGTTGGTTGATCTCAGATCCACCCACCCACCACCCCTCACCACACCCACCACACTCCCCCCCCCCCCCCCAAAGCACACACACACACACACACACACACATTCAGGTGCAAATATTAAAAATGTATGTGGTACCCTGTGCCCATGTTCAGGTGCAAGCCCTCAAGACCAGTCATCGCCAGCAGCTTGAGTTGGTTGATCGTCGGTTGCAGCAGGTGCTGGCCAAGAAGGACGGCACAATAGCCGCGCTCAGAGAAGAAGTGGATGCAGTCAGTGAGAAGCTGTACCAGCTTGAATCACTGGCATGCTGATAGCCTCCTCACTATTAGTGAGAAGCTGCTGAGAAGCTGTACCAGCTTGAATCACTGGCATGCTGATAGCCTCCTCACTATTAGTGAGAAGCTGCTGAGAAGCTGCTCCAGCTTGATTCATTGGCACGCTGTAAGGCTCGTCACTGTTAGTGAGAAGCTGCTGAGAAGCTGCTCCAGCTGGATTCATTGACACGCTGTAAGGTTCCTCACAATTAGTGAGAAGCTGCTGAGAAGCTGCACCAGCTGGTATCATCAGCGTGCTGATAGCCTCCTCACTGTTTGTGAGAAGCTGTTGAGAAGCTGCTTCAGCTCAACCTATTAGCACGCTGTAAGGTTCCTCACAATTAGTGAGAAGCTGATGAGAAGCTGCACCAGCTGGATTCATTGGCGTGCTGATAGGCTTGTCACAAGTACTAATTATTTCTAAGGTTGTGATCAATAGTTACATTACATTGTCATAGCCAGGCCATTGTTGGCCCAAGCCAAACAATTGCGGTATACCCTCGTTCACCATTGTTGGCCCAAGCCAAGCCAAATAATTGCGGTATACCCTCGTTCACCAAAATCAGTGAAGAGGGTTGGGCATGGGTGCCTTCATGGTGTCCACTCATTCTCTCTATTTACGCATTCTGCATATGCGTGGGCTGTATTCAAACAGCCTCTGGGCTAGGGCATTTATTAGCAGCTTCCAGGCAGCTCCCTGAGCCAGCCAAGGTGCATTAGGTTTGGATGAATAGCCATTCAAGGGAGCTGCCTAGAAGCTATTGCTCATAGCTGAAAAAAAAAGCTATGGCGTGTGCTGTATTCAGACAGCCTCTTGGCCTTATTGGTGGAGCCCCCTCTTCAAGGGGGCGGGAGCCCCCAGGGTTACTCATTTGTCCGTCTGTACGACCGACCGACCGACCGACTGACCATCCGTCTGACCAAGACGAAGCCTGACACATCAGCCAACGGTCTCGTAACTAACTCGCTTTTGTTGCCACCTGTCGCTCCTTCGCGGTCACTCTCTGCCAATTTTGAGTGTCGCATGCGACGCTGCATAGAACTTGTCCTCATTAGAGATGATGCTTATACTGATGCACCAAACGGGCTTCAAATTCGCATACGTGCATTTGTGTATTCTCTTAACCAAAATAGTTCAGAGACAGTATGAAAGATCATCATTGACAGTATGACAGGTCATCATTGATTCCACAGTATGACACATCATCATTGACAGTATGACAGATCATCATTGATTCCACAGTATGACACATCGTCATTGATAGCATGAACGATCATCATTGATTCCACAGTATGACACATCATCATTGACAGTATGACACATCATCATTGATTCCACAGTATGACACATCATCATTGACAGTATGACACATCATCATTGACAGTATGACACATCGTCATTGACATTTTGACACATCATCATTGACAGTATGAACGATCATCATTGATTCCACAGTATGACAGATCATCATTGATTCCACCTATTGATCTTCCCTAAGCTGCTTTCCAGTCTGGTTTATATTGTTGCAATGTCACCTTTAGTAAGTGATAACTGCCTCCTCTCCTCCCCTTTTAATGATTGAGTCACAACTCAAGTCGTGTTTGTGTACGTGCTTCTGTCTCTGTGTGTGTTAATGTTTTTGTGTGTTTCAGTCCAGCACCCCAGGGGTAGCCAGGCAGGCTTGGGGAACTTTATGTGTCACACATTACACATGTGTGTTTCAGTCCAGCACCCCAGGGGTAGCCAGACAGGCTTGGGAACTTTATGTGTCACACATTACACATGTGTGTTTCAGTCCAGCACCCCAGGAATAGCCAGACAGGCTTGAGGAACTTTATGTGTCACACATGCAATGACACATACGTGTGTGTGCATATGCAGTGTGATGTACATAGCTGTCCTGTGGTACACACATATTAGTGTGTTGTACATAGCTGTCCTGTATTACACACGTAGCATTGTGATATACATAAAGGAAGCTAACAGCTTGAAATGACTACCTCACAAGCCCATCTTGTAACTTATTAACTTGAACTTGGCTACATGGCTCCAGCCTGTAATGATAACACCTGGTCGGGCATGGTGCTAAGGGAGCCCGTCGTACGCGGGTGGGGAGCGGTCTCCTACCTCAACTGGACAAGCTACCATCGCGGCCGACGACGACCTGCAACGCTAATAGCGACCTAAGGGGGAGTCGAACGCCCGACTCTTCATCCTCAAGCGATCTGGTCTACCACTAGACCATTGTATATCACTTAATGAGGCTTCCCGCGTGTAACGTATTCTCATCATGAACTACCAAGACCAATATCTTCATTAATCATCGATAAACAGAGGGAGCTTCTCTTTGCCCTCCACTTCTCTAATGCACAGGAGTACAGGACTTATTGATGAACTTGAATTTGGTTACATGGCTACACCCTATCAAGGCTATTTGCCGTCTGTGGCAGTACCATCAACATTCAAACCAGTACCAATTTTCTTATCATGACATACCACTATACCAGCTTTAATCTCTTCATCTATCATCGATAATCAGAGGGAGCTTCACTCTGGCTTCCAGGTATCTACTGCACAGGAAGTACGGTAGTGATGAACTGCAAGTTGAACTATGTTACATGGCTCCACCCCGTCAAGGCTGTTTTCCGTTTGTGGCAGTAACATCAACATTCAAACCAGTATCATTCTTCTTATCATGACACACCACTATACCAGCTATAATATCTCAATTAATCATCGATAATCAGAGGGAGCTTCTCTCTGCCTTCCAGGTATCTAGTGCACAGGAAGTATTGAAGAACTTCAAGTTAAAATTTGGTACATGGATCCACCCTGTCAATAACGTGAACTTGGTTACATAGCTTCAGCCAGCAATCTGGCTGCTCGCCGTCTTCGGCCGTGAAATAAAAACATCCTGTCAAGGCTGCTCACCGTCTACGGTGGTAAACTAGTAACATCGACATTCAAAACAGTACCATTCTTTATTATCATGAATCCCACTATAGCAGCTATATACTCTCTTGATACATCATCGATAACAGGGCGGATTATCCCTGCTTCCAGTATCTACTGCGCAGGGGAAGTAGTGAGGAACTTCAAGTTCAACTTCGTTACATGGCTCCACCCTGTCAAGGCTGTCTTCCATCTCCGGCAGTACCATCAACATTCAAACCAGTACCATCCTTCTTATCATGACATACCACTATACCAGCGGGAGTATAAAATAAAAAAATGAGGGACACCTATCCTAAATAACCTGAGGAGGGCTGACCCCCTCGGGGGGGGGGGGCCCCCCCCCCCCCCCCTAAATAGAAATACCCTTTTTGAAAAGCTTAGATATGGATTCTGGGGGAAGTGGGGGGTTACAATAAGGCGCACATAATTGGCATCCTCAGAATTCCCGCACAGGGCTGGGCCCAAAGCACCCATAATCACCCATTTACCCACCACATCAGCGGGGCTATTAATTCACCCAGCCCTCCCACCCATTCACCTACCCACCACCCAAGGGGTAAATACTTATTTGCAACGAGTTCCAAAGTGGTGCCAATGGGGGACTGCGACCTTGGCAAGGCCTACTCGTGGGTGGTCTCAGAATGTCAATTTGGAGATCTGGTAAAAAAGTTAGAAAAAACCTGAGGAGGGGGTCCGCCCCCCCCCTAACTGAGGTGCTCAGAATGACCTGAAAATGTCTCATAAATCGCCATGTTACATGCATTACAGCCCATTATCAGTAAAAAAATGATCGGTGAGAACTAAATGAGTTTTGAGGCCTTGACACTCCTGCCGGGCAGGGTTAAAAACAATCTCCTTATACAGTCATGGAAAAAGGCAACTTATTAAGATCCCCAAACTTTGTATTGCACAGTGCTGTACAACAGGGTACTTCAAATGGCCAAATTGACCAGCGCTTTAGTTCACTTCAAAACAAAAAACTGCGCTTTGTAGTGCAAACAGCGCAAAAATTGCTCGCAGCGCCCACAAGGGGTTTGCAAAAAACTTGAGGCGCTTAGAGCGCAGAGGGGGTCAAAAAGTCAGCGCTCAAAAGCGCAAAAGCGCGCGCTTTGAATTACCCTGTTGTACAATAAATAATGTAGAGAGGTATGAAAATTAGGAGTGCTGGAGATGCTCAGGAATATTCGTGTTCACGTTGGATAAAGAGCTACCGGTATATAGGCTCCCCCAAGCTATCCGAACCACCAAGTGACCTAGTTTTTTTACAATTATTGTTTTGTTTGGAGGGCAGCTAATATTTTGCCAGCGATTCCCAGCCACTTTTTTCGTTTTTTTTTGAAGGAAAAAGGAGAAGGGTTATGCCGGTGGGGTCCTCATCCAAGTTGTGCCTTATAAGTTATTTTCTGGTGAAATAAGGATTGTTTAGGGTTAAACGACCTCTGTACGGGGCCCAGGACCCCGAAAAACAAAACTAGTTGGATGAAAAGTTCAGTTGATCCATCACGATGAATGTGTAACCAATGGCGACCTCGATTTTTCAGCGAGCAGCGAGATTTGACTTTTTGCGTCAAAAGGGCCAAATTGGTTCAGATAGCTTGGGGAAGCTATTATGAATATGCAAAGAGTACACCTTGATTTTTACATACATGTGAAATAAGTGCTACCCCTAATTTTACGACCCCCCCAGGCTTCTAAAGCAAAGCCATCAGCTACTAACTGCGATATAGCTCACGAGCTACTAGCTACGTAGTTAGAAGCCCCCCCCCCCCCCCCCCCCCCCCCCCCCCCCCCCCCCGCCCCCCCCCCCACCCCCCCCCCCCCCCCCCACCCCCCCCCTCACCGCGCCACACCGGCCACGATTCTTTTATCCTTTCATTTGTCATCTTTGGAATTTGAGGCCGCTAAATTCTAAGGATGCCTAAGAGGTACTCATACAAGTACAGCCCCTGGGAGGGGGTGTTGGGGCATGACAAAAGCTTTAAGGCAGTCGAAACCGCCGCCTGGGACGGCCTGCGGAGCGAGCCTGGGAGGGCAGCGGCGTCCCAGGCGCCCCCGGGCGCCCCGGGATCCGTTCTTCTCTGGTCTCTCGCTATCCGCCGGGACCCACCCGCGGCCGGGAGCCCACCGCCCGGGACCCAACCGGGACCCAACCCTGCCCACGCCAGCCTGGTCCCCTCTTCATCCGTTACTTCGTCACTTACAGGCCAAAGTTGCCACCAAACAAGCCCGCTCCACAGCTCCGGGGGTTTTTTCTTCCATCTATCCGTTCCGTCTAGCCCAAACCAGAATCTCATACCCACTCACCGGGCCAAGCCACACACGGTCATGTCCGAAATAGATGCTTTGGTACAGTCGGCGGTGTCCACCTTGGCAGCTGCTGCGGAGGTGCATGACACTGCTCGCGGCCTCGCCGCGATTCAAGACGGCGAACTTAACTTTGACGTGCAGCTGTTGCACGCTGCTGCGGACAGGGTGAAAAACGATGCAGCTAAGGGTGAGAAAATACATGCCTAAACATGGTCATGCACGCACACAGCTCACACACCGCATGCACAAGAAGTGCCTGTATACATGCAATTCGACAATGCGGACAGGGTGAAAACGATGCAGCTACGGGTGAGAAAACTCATGCCTAAACATGGTCATGCTCTCACACAGCTCACACACAGCATGCACAAGAAGTGGCAGTATAAATGCAATTTGACACCGCAGACAAGGTGAAAAATGATGCAGCTACGGGTGAGAAGACACATGCCTCATCTTGGTCATGCACTGCACTCACACAGCTCACACACCGCATGCACGATAAGTGCTTGTCTACATGCATGCATGCAACTTGAGTTGTTGGGACAGGGTGAAAAACGATGCATGCTACGGGTGAGGAAGACACATGCCTCATCTTGGTCGATGCACTCACACAGCTCGACACACCGCATGCACAATAAGTGCTATCTTGTCTACATGCATGCATGCAACTTGACATTGCGGACAGGGTGAAAAGCGATGCAGCTAAGGGTGCGACTGGAAGAAATGCGTGCCCAATCTTGATGATACACGAACACAGCTCACAGCTCACACACCGTATGCGCAAGAAGTGAAGCATGTGAAAGAATGCATTCTTGTATATATATATATGCCAATGCAGATAGGGTGACAAAAAATGCCTCTATGGTGAGAAAGGGAAGATGACTAGGGGTCGGCAATATGATATCATATTTTCATATGATATGATATCATGTCATCATATGATATCATATGATGCCCGCGGTCTGACTAGGTAACTTTGGCCTCGGGCATCATATCATATGATATTAAATCATATGATTTTTGTATTATATCATATGATATCATACTCGTCTTTGGTCAACAACGTATGATTTTCCGTTCCCTAAAGATAACACACACACGAGTGTCTGTATGCATGCTTGTATGCATGCTTGCTTGTTTCCAGTTCCCAGTTTCCAGTTTCCAGTTTCCATATAGCACCTGTATGCATGCTTGCTTGTACACATCCATTTGTTCATTTGCCCAGTGAAGACTGGGTTCCAACGATGCACTAAGGGTGGGAAAGGGAAGATAACACGACACACAAGTGTCTGTTATGCATGCAGCGCATGCATGTATATATAATTTGTTCACTTTGCAATTGTTGTAGAGTAGGGGTGACAAACGATGCCACTAAGGGTGGGAAAGGGAAGATAACACACACACGAGTGTCTGTATGCATGCAGGCATGCATGTATATATCAATTTGTTCACTTTGCCAATGCAGATAGGGTGACAAACGATGCCACTAAGGGTGGGAAAGGGAAGATAACACACACACAAGTGTCTGTATGCATGCAGGCATGCATGTATATATCAATTTGTTCACTTTGCCAATGCAGATAGGGTGACAAACGATGCCACTAAGGGTGGGAAAGGGAAGATAACACACACACGAGTGTCTGTATGCATGCAGGCATGCATGTTATTATATCAATTTTGCCTTCACTTTGCAATGCCAGATAGGGTGACAAACGATGCCACTAAGGGTGGGAAAGGGAAGATAACACACACACGAGTGTCTGTATGCATGCAGGCATGCATGTATATATGCAATTTGTTCCACTTTTGCCAATGCCAGATAAGGTGACAGACGACGTGCCACTGTGGGTGAGATCTTAGGAAGAAAAACACACACATGTGTCTACGTGCTTTGAATGCTTGTGTATGTAAACCAAAGCATCATTGCACCTGTCAACGCTTAGACATATCACGTACTAAATCCACCTATACTCAACACCAGCACCACAGACATGTCAACTTCTAACACCACCACTCATACACCTACTCGCCCACTCTCCCTCCCAGTCGGACTGATGGTGATGCATTTTCAAAACCAAACCAAGCACTCATGCATCTGTCACCTACTAACTCCACCACTTATACACCTAAACCCTCTCCGCGGGTTGGAGTGATGAGTGGCACTGATGGTTAGGCACCCTCAAAACCAAACCAAGCACTCATACACTTATCACCTAGGCAAATCACCTACCAAATCCACCTGATTACTCACCCACCCACAGACATATCACATTCTAACGTCCACTATACTCACTCCAGCATTTACATTTAACTCCACCTATACTCACCTCACACAGGGGACATATCACATTCCTAAACTCCACTATACACCCTCCACACAGAAACATATTACATCTAACTCCACCTATACTCAACCTCACACAGACATATTACATTCTAATCAACTCCACCCTAGACCTCAGCCTTCTAACTCACCTATACTCACTCACCAGACTCACCCTTAACTAACTCCGACTTATAACATTCTAACGTCACACAGACACCTGATTCATATTAACTCACTATACTCACCTCACACAGACATATCAACATTCCAAATAACTATACTCACCTCACCATTCTAACTCACTATACTCAACCCTCACGACAGACATACCCTCTATCCTATATTCACCCTCCAGGACTACCACTCTAACTCACCCTACTCCATCACCTATACTCACCCTACAACACTAGCAGAATATCAGCATCACTCACCATCACACTCACGTCCTATACTCACCCTCTCACAGACATTGACATGACTACATTCTAACTCCCTCACAGGACAGACAATTACATTCTAACCCACCATACTCACCCTCACCAGAACTATTCTAACTCCACCCTCACCTCAACACAGACTATTACATTCTAACCTCACTATATCAGTCACACAGACACTCTAATCACTATACTACTCACCTCACAAGACATATCACTTCTAACTCCACTACTCACCACTCACAAGACATATCATATTAATTCTAACTCACCTATAACTCAACCTCACACAGACATATAATTCTATACTCACACATTTTAACTCACCATACTTCACCTCACACAGACATATACATTCTAACTCCAACTATACTCACCTCCAACAGCTATCACCATTCTAAGCTCCACCTATACTCCCTCACCAAGACATAATTGACTAACTCCACCTTACATTCTAAACTCCACATACAGACATATACATTCTAACTCCACCTATACTCACCCTCACACAGACATATCCAATCTAACTCCACCGTATACTCACCCTCACACAGAACATATATCAATTCTAACTCCACCTATACTCACCCCTCCACGGACATATTCACATTCTAAACTCCACCGTATACTCACCCTCACCAGCAGACATATACATGCTAACTCCACCGTATACTCACCCTACACAGACATATCACATTCTGAATCCACCGTATATCCACTCACAGAACAGATTCACATTCAACTCCACCTATACTCACCCTCAACAGGACAATATTACATTCTAACTCCACCTATACTCACCCTCACACAGACATATCACATTCTAACTCCACTATATACTCACCCTCAACAACAGACATATTACATTCTAACTCCACGCTATACTCACCCTCGACACAGACATATCACATTTCTAACTTCCACCTATACTCACCCTCACACAGGACATATTACATTCTAACTCCACCTGATACTCACCTCACACAGACATATCAATTCTACTATATGACCTCCACGACTTACTTCTAAGCTCTACTCCCACACACGACATATCAATTCTAACGTCCACCTAATACTCACCCTCTCAGACATATATTCAAGACATACTACAATAGAACAATACATATTATTCTAACCCACATAAGACCTACTTCACCCTCACACAGACCATATCACAGCCTTTCTAACGTCCAACCTAATAAGCTTACACCCTCAACACACCCGAACCACAATATATACACTAATCACCTACATATTAATTCTCCCATCCACTATACTCACCTCACACAGACATATCATTCCCTAACTCCATTACCCCTAATCAACACAGACATATATTCTATCACTACACCATATAATTAACTCCACATATACCCCCTCCACACAGACATATCACATTTAACCCAAAATATACTCACACACCCAGACATATTCTTCTAACTCAACCTATACTCCCCACATACCCCACAGACATATCAATTCTAAACTCCACCAACCCACTATACTCACCCTACACAGCACCCACATGATCACATTCTAAACTCCACCTATATCACCTCAACAGATTCACATTCTAACTCCACACTATACCACCTCTACAGACATTCAACATTCTAACTACCACCTATAATACCTCACACGAGATAAATTCTAACTCATATACTCACCACACAGACATATACATTCTAATCCACTTATACTCATCGATCCACAGGACATATCTTCTACTCACTATAATCACTCACACCAGACATATCACATTATAATCCCAACTAAACTCACCTCACACAGGACATATAATTTTACTCACACTCATACACTTTACTCGGCCCGTCTCCTCGTTGGACTTATGTTGGGCACTGTGTGGGGCACTTAAAAGCAATCAACATTCATAATCATACTCGCTACTAACTCACCATTTTCTACACTTATCACACTCTCCTCCAGTTGGACTATGTTGGGCACTGATAGTGAGGCAAATAGAGACATCAACCGACTCATACCTACTCGCCTACTAACTCACCACTTTTACACTCTCATCTCTCATCCAGTTGGAATGATGTGGGCCTGACGGGCAGGCACCATCGATGGAGGCACGCTGAATCCTGGGTACCTACTCTCCAGCATACACCTCAAAACAAAAACAAAACTTATACACTACTCACCCACTCTCCCTCAGTTGGGACCTAATGTTGGGCCACTGGGACGGGGGAGGCCCTAAAACCAATCCAACCACTCATACACCATCTGATACTAACTCACATTTTACACCTACTACCACTCTCCTCCAGTTGGAATGATGTGGGCGCTGATGGGAGGTCAAACCAAACAACATCATACAATACTCGCCCACTCTCCCTCTCACTGGATTTGGTTTCTATGATTTGTTTTATTTGCTTTGATTCATTTGATTTGATCGATTCGGTTTTCTTATCCCTTCAGTTGGATATGATGTGGGCATGAGGGGAGGCCATTGGACCTAAGGGAGGCCAGCTTCATTGGATAGGTTTGTGCATCATTCCATATGATTTACGGGCTTGCACTATGCAGCCTGGCGGATGTGGCCACCTAGAAGTCCCTCAGAAGGGTAGCTAAGTCTGTAGCTGACAACGTGGCTGAGCTGCTGAAGCACCTGGTGAGTGGTGTGGTGTATGTTGTGTGTGTGTGGGGGGGGGGTGGGGTGGGGTGGGGGGGAGGTGATTTTGTGGTTGGTTGGGG